>JAQFVV010006217.1:2119584-2144584 GCA_028023455.1 Epiperipatus broadwayi | reverse complement strand
TTGAATGTTTGGAATAATCTATTATGTCAACTTAATTAGGAAGTACTTAGCATTCTTTTGGATACATCAATCAGTGAATTGATTTTGACTCTTGGCCTGGGGCAGTTGTTCTAGGTTA
The DNA here is from genome assembly GCA_028023455.1 of Epiperipatus broadwayi. NCBI lineage: Eukaryota > Metazoa > Onychophora > Udeonychophora > Euonychophora > Peripatidae > Epiperipatus > Epiperipatus broadwayi. The sequence continues at coordinate 2,144,466 of JAQFVV010006217.1, read as the reverse complement.
AATGCTTTCTAATTAAGTTGATTTAATGGATTGCCTTACACATTCAAGATTTCCATCTAAACATTCATTAAAAATATTGTCTTACAATATATATAAATATCATTAAAATCAATCAACACTTAGACAATCCCAACATTAATATCAATCAACAAACTCAACCTGTTGACAAGGCAACTTCTTTTTAACTATAAAAGTGGAATTCCTATATATATATATATATATATAATTCCTATATATATATATATGCTAGTTTATTCTTATTTGAGTGCATCTTTCACCATAGCTTAATCATATCCCTGACATCTATCAGTCCAGAAGTCACACCAACCTTTCTCACTATGAATGATTTTGAAACACCACTTCATCTTCTTAAAGTGAGTAAGATGTATGTGCCTCATATCATAATTTAACTCCATACACATTTTTAACAATAAACTTTCATTTCATATATATTATATATTTCAAAATTCTATTCCTTCACACTTTCCTGAAACATTAAACCAAAGATATGAGGAAAAGATAAATTATGCTTAAGATGTTCATTTCATGGTGGATAAGCACTCATCAGTTGTCCCAAATTGCAATCTCTTACTCATATATTTATTATTTGTTTTTAAATAATTGTTAGAATTGGATATATATATTAAGAAAAATAGAGTGAAGTATGCATTTTATTAAAAACCTTAATTACGAAATCCAATTTCAAAATATGTAATATATTATAACGATCCAAAACAATAGTGGAGACAGCAATCTACGTATCTGCAACTACCAGGGCGCCATCTAGGCATTTGAACCTAGAAAAATTTATATAGTAGGCAGATACGCGCTGTTAAGATTCTACTTTATTTTATATTTTGGTCATTAGCCCATTGTCACTAGCTCAGTGAGTAGCAGAGATAATAAAATATAAATTTTATATCTTAAATATAAAAGAATAAAAGCCACTGCCAGAAATTAACACATAAAAATATTTATTTACGCACATATAAAATAACATTTAAATTTTGAGGAATAAATTCAACATTTTAGATTTTTCTATTAATCTTTAGTTTTACATTTAAGTAAATTACAACCATGAGTTTAATATTTATTTAGTGAGTCGAGTATGAATAGACTACATAGATCTGCATTTGAAAAGAAAATATTCTTCCCTGATTTAACCTTAGGCAACAAATTTCGCAATCAAACCGGTGCCAATCCATCTGATACATTTATGTATTCAATGTAGCATGAAAATATGACAACACAAAATATTATACTGTCAGGAATGTACATCTGAACAGCAAGTAGAATTTGAGAAAAAATTGTCTCTCTACCAACCAGGAATGCTACATCTGTTGGCGAGTAGAACAATAAACATAAAACTCCATAGGAATGGACTGCGGTCCTTTGCCATCTTACAAACCCATCCATAGGCAAACAGAAGGTGTGTGGCATATATATATAATCCTGCCTATAGCGGATCTCATACTACATCTACAATTACACAAATATATTCAATCCATTGAACCAATTCAACTATGAAATGAATAACCTAAGATTACCCTCCCTTAATATAACTTTACAAAACTATATAGCCATTCACACCCGACTTAAATTTAACATTTAAATACGTTTGCACAGATTATTTTTATACAATTTGTTTTATAATGTCAAGTATAGATCGGCTGCATAGATTCCACGGTCAAAAACATTCCAAATTAAACATAGCTGATCAAAATACAAAGTCAATCGATAATGTCAATTGCTGAGGGAATACAGGAGACCCTTTGGTGTTCATCATAAGACACTGCAGTGACATCGTTGACATATATTCTAATCGACTGTGAAAACCACAACATAATCAACCACTAACAAATCTATGCAATGTCTATACCCAACTTAAATGTAATGCACTTAATAATTTCTACAATAAATATTACTACAAATAAAAATAATAAAATGGAAATGATTTTAGCAAAACTTAACTATATAAATTTAAACAATCAATTTTTAATTTGAAAATCAAATAAGAGTTCATTTTAAAATGTAAATTAGCTGAATCTTTAAAAAAAACAATGACGAAAGTTCTTAATTACTTTTTTTTGTTGTTGTTAATTTGTAAAGTTCATAGCTCATGGTAGAAGAGTCCAGGTTTCTGCTTTTAATTCCCGTGACACCTCCATTGGAAGATAATGTTCTGGAGATGGCAATAGCTGGTTCAAGGTATCACAGTCTTTTCATTTTTTTTTTAAATAGAGAGTGTGGTATGTGTGTCCTACCACATCTCTCAAACACAAAATGCTGGAACTGTCAGAAAAAACTGTATTTCCCTTTTTATATTATCCACACAGATTCAATCAACAAAATGTCACTAATCTATCACTTTCATTAGGGTCCGAGCCAAGGCTTAGTGCTTCCATTGGTCAAGCTAATTTCTCTTTATTTTCTTATCTATCTTTCATCAGGTCATCTTAATTATACAAGAGCCCAAGGGCCAGTTTGGTTTTCGATAATTCATAAACAATCATTTCCATTTACAGATTACATTAATTAATACCTGTTTTTATTTTTAAATCTTGTACTTTTTTATAAAAAAGTACGTTCAAATACTTATTTGTTTTTTTAAAAAAAATATTTTTAAAGTTTGGCCTCTGTGCGAATGTATATACGTTTAACAAACATTTTAATTTTAGCGTTTAGTTTTTTACTTTTATTTGCGAACTTTTAAGTTTTTATTTTAAATTAATGTAACGACATATTTATATATCGTTACAATATAGATTAAAGCACCCTGAATTAAGTAAAAAAATCAGGAAATCAGTCAGCTCCATCTATTTTTATCATAGCTAACCTTTTTTCATGAAAAAATTGAAAAAAATCACACTGCAATATACATGGACTTTAAGAATAAGATTCTTCATCCACTTTAGATCAACAATTGCACATTCTCTATTGATACTGTATTGATAATTGATTAACACATTAACCATTTTTCTATTTATTACATATTTTGTTGCTAGATATGTTAATTAATATTTTTAATAAAATTTATTTCAGATTCTTTCTTGGTTATCATATAGTTATATTGAAAGAGATTAATTTATGGCAATAAATTATAGCACTAAATCTTCATACTTTGATATCAACTTAATCATTTCTACAGAATTAACATAAGTCAATGGCTGTTGTATTTGTGTGAATTGTTGACAATGATCTAAAGGAGATGCAATGTAAGTTAATTTGAAATACACATATACTGCAGAATGATTTGTCAATTTTTCATGTAGTAAGACCATCATAGTAAAAATGTATTGCAAGTGATTATCAGATATAATTCATCTTCAAATCCAGAGACAACACTCTCCATACAGTAGCACCATTCATTGCAAGTCAGAATAATCAATTGATGTGAAAACACTTGTGCATAAAATCCTTATCTAGCACCCAAATCTTTCTGCATCCATTGATTACTCTGACTTGCATTGAATGGCACTACTGTATGGAGAGTTTTGACTCTGTGTTAACAGTTTCTATAAGCATAAAGAATGGTGTTTATGTGATTTTTAGTGGTTTAATATCTTCAAATATATTTAATTTATTTTGAATTTAACTTTCTACTTTTAGTATAAACAAATATATTTATTGCATTTTATACATTAAAAGATTTGATACTTTAACTTTCAATAGATGATATACTTAAATCACATGATATAGTTTTCTTGTAGAACTTTTAAAATATATTTGTTATTATCTTTAGTTTTACAAAATTATTATTCAACACTTCTATAGTCACAATACTTAAAAAATTAATTATGCATTGGAAATTACTTTAATTTTTTGATTGTTCATATATATTTTTTTATGAACTACCATCAGATTAGATTAAATTTTTGACTTTTTATTTGATTAAATTTATCCGGTTTTTTTATTATATTTTTAAAAATTTTGAATTATTTGTTAGAAATATATGTTTGCAAATAAAAATTATTCTTAATTTTTTTTTTTACAATTTTGCAAGTGTGAATAAAATAGACTAATGATGTTCTTATTAGGTGGTTGTCATATTGTTGGTAAAAAATTAAACTAATAAAGTCTGAATTATTATAAGTTAATTTATAAAGCTTAAAAAATTCTATTTAAAATTGTATTTATAATTTCAACAAATAACAAAAAATGTCTGTCATGGACAATATGAAAGGATTTTTTGTTAGCCAATTGTATCTGCACATTATTGACTTTCTTGATTTATTTTCTCTTGAAAGTAAATATTTTCTAATAAAATTGGACTCTAATCACATTATTTTAAAAAATAAATACACAAATATTTTCTAAAAAATAATCACAAATATAAACAGAGCAAAACTCTCCATACAGTATTGCCACCTGTGCTAAACAGAGTAATCAATGGATGCCAGAAGGCTTGTGCATAAAATCCCTATCTAATGCCTACTCATCCAATATCCCCAGACTAGTTTCTGGCTTGTGGCCTTCGTCAGTGAGGAGCTTTGGATCTGAGAGCACTGCATCTAGATCTTAGGATCTAATGCAACCCTCTAGCAACCACCTTTTATCTCAGCTTAACTACTAAACTATGAGAATGAAATTGAAAACACAAAAAATATTTTCAATCTAAGCTCAATAGCTTAAATAGTCATATGGGTCTGAACTCAGTTCAGCACCCATACATTTTGGTGTCTTTGGCTCTTTTACAACCATAGCCACCACTATCCTATTAGGCAGGATCATGTGATGCTTAATGGTTTAACACCAATCCTGCCTAATAGGATAGTGGTGGCTATGGTTGTAAAAGAGCCAAAGACACCAAAATGTATGGGTGCTGAACTGAGTTCAGACCCATATGACTATTTAAGCTATTGAGCTTAGATTGAAAATATTTCTTGTGTTTTCAATTTCATTCTCATAGTTTAGTAGTTAAGCTGAGATAAAAGGTGGTTGCTAGAGGGTTGCATTAGATCCTAATATCTAGATGCAGTGCTCTCAGATCCAAAGCTCCTCACTGACAAAGGCCACAAGCCAGAAACTAGTCTGGGGATATTGGATGAGTAGGCATTAGATAGGGATTTTATGCACAAGCCTTCTGGCATCCATTGATTACTCTGTTTAGCACAGGTGGCAATACTGTATGGAGAGTTTTGCTCTGTTTATCAACAATTAATGGGCTAGTATAGGAAATGTGATCATGTGATGCTTAATGGTTTAATCACAAATATGTAAACAAACTATTGGAAATTATATTTTCATTTTTAAAATCTAATATAAAATAAATATGCTCCAAAGTTTTGCAAGCACTCTCTTGTGGAAAAAAAACTAAAAACTACTAATCAACAGCAATGTAGGTTGGATGTTGACTTGTTTGTATATGTGATGTGATGGACTGTGACCTCCTTAAACAGAGTCAGGAATCTCTTAGCAGCTATGCACAGAGAAACCTATTAGTCACTTTACCTTCCCTTTCCATTGTACACCCTAAGTTTTCCCATAATCTGCTCCATCCCATTTCCACAACATAATCTTTGTCAACTCCATGACCTTCATATTTAAATCCCCCTTAACTTTTCCCAAACCTAGCATAAAAACCAATAACTCACTTTCTGTATAATCACTTTGTTCATATTTAATCTTCCATAACTTCATTATTTGTACCTTTCTGCTTCCAAGCATTTACATTGAAGTAACAGATGCCTAATATTTTCTATTCCTTCCTTACACAACTTGCAGACTAAACCACCCATATTTTTTCATTTACGGGTATATTACCTTGTTGCTAAAGATCCCATTCGAGCCTTAAACAATAAACTACTTTCCTTACTATTATCATAAATTAACTCACACCTAATGTTTCATTTACTTCTATATATTTAAACTCATTTTACTCTCCATACTAGTTCTCCATCTCTCCAACTCCCTATTCTTTATTAATGCATCTATTCTTCTGTCCCACTCCTTACCACTGTAACACTCAACAAACCTCCTAACACAATCATCCCACCTTTTGTACAAGTATACTGACATAAATTCTTTATCCATATCTTCTGCATACCGCATTACCTTTCTCACCCATCTTGTTACTTGTAACCCAATTAAATACTATTTTGGCTATTCTTTTATTATCCATAAACTACAATCTACTGAACATTTTCAATTTTCTTTTTGTATCCCTCATATAAAAATGTGACCATCCCATTTTTTCTTGAATTGCCTCTTTTGCTGTCCACACCTCTGCATCTAATGCATGTTTTTCTATTTCCCTTTGTACTTTTTCTAAGTAATCTAATACCCCTTTACTAACACATAATGCATCATTGCCGTATGTTAAACCTACTATTGCCACTGCCTTCCAAACAATTCTAGCTACATCATATTTATTATATGAAAACACTGTTAATTTCTTTATCAATCCCTTTCTTTTCTTTGCTTCATTTATCAATTTTTTTTCCCATTCATCCCAGCAATTTTTCTCATTACTCAAGATGATTCCCAAATAACTATATCTATTCACTATCCTTAACTATTTATATCCCCCAATAAGAAATCTTTGTCTTCTCTTTCCGCAGTATTCACCATCATTATATTTGATTTTTCTTCACTAAATTTAATCCACATATCTTTACCCACTCTTGCACATGTCCTCAGCATAACTTTCATATCTTCTCTTCTTTCTGCACACAACTCTGTACAATGCTGCCATCTTGAGAATTTCTTTTGAATTAATAAATCAATATTTTAGATGCAGGTTTTAACACCAAATAAACCAATGCTAAAGCTAATTGCAAGAGAGCATTTAAAGCTGAAACACAGTAGAAACATTACATACTTGGTAATATAATGCGACCAAGAATCATTTAATAAGAGGAGGGTATTAAGAATCAAATCTATAAAATTTGCTTTTGTATCACATGTACTCTCTTCATTTGTATATAAATTACATAACATGGACAACAGCAAAATAGTGGCTCTATAAAATCAGTGTGATACTTTGGTAAAAAAAAATGTTTATTTAGTTTTCATAAAATATAAAACATATTAACTATTTTATCAAATCCTGTGAAATGATTGTAATTTTGACATACTTTTATCTAATAATGGATAGGTGAAATGACTTCAGAATCTGTATTATTATCATCATCATTATTATTATTATCATCATTATTTTTGTTATTATTATTATTTAACAATATATTTTATTGGTCAAAAGATAGGTTTTACAAACATTTTACTAGAGTTTTGCCAGAGTTACAAATACATTTCAAGTATAATGATTGATTGATACTATATAAATTTGATTAACATTGCTAATTGCAGTACAATTATATGAACATTGGTAACTGTATATGATTGTTGTTAATGATACTATTTTGTATAACATAGTATTGAATCTATAAAAAATAAAATGTTCACAACCTTTGAATTAAAAGTTCATTTGACTTGAGCTTGACTGGTCCAGTTAGATAGTTTTTTGTGATAATGTAATGAGTGTCTGGAACATAGTTTTTTATGTAGTGAGTGGTATTATGAAGCAGTTGAAATGCCCACAAAGTTTGTTAGCATTTTCTACTGTGGTTCTGGCTGCTTATAGGTTGGACTGCTCTCTATTGAGTGACCAGGCCACCACAAAAATGTCTGGGGAGAGAGTATGTTGTTATCACATGATTTTTGCTGGTGTAATTTATTGATAAACCCTGGCATTGCTACATAACAAAAAGATGAAATGGCTACACTAAAAGTCAAACAGAGTAAATGTGACAGCACACACTGCAGAAAAATATAATCTTAGAAAGGACTGAGATATGTGGTGGATGAAATTAGGGGGATGCCTGTATGCATTTGACAATTTGTTTTGTGAAATTTAGTGCTCGGCCATCATTGAGCAGATGTTATTGATTCTCCTCAGCTTTGTGGCATAGCCCACAAAATAGGTTGATATTTTTGTAGTAATGGCAATATCACAGAAAAAAGATGTTGGAAGCATGTGCAGGTTGAGTCTAATTAGGAAGTCAAAAAATATCTAGTGCCAATTTTTTAAATTGGCAGAGATGATGTTTGTTTATTCCAAGATGGGGGGGGGTAATCATTTTTTGGATAAAGCAGGTTATATGTTTGTCAGTAAGTGTACTTGTTATTGTAGGAGCAGCTGATCTGGTCAATGGTATTTAAGATTGAGCAGATACAATCTGTGAGATATGGTGTTGAAGGAGGAGGTTTATCTGTAGGTGTTACTTTCAGCAGAAACTGGGTATTTTGAAGTGATTGATAATAGCTGCTATTTAGTTAATGGCTTTTTGTATATGGAACACTCTGATACTGAAGCCTAGACTGTTGTACAAGAGTTTCTGGTTGAGCCATTTTATGGACATTTAAATGGTCTTGCAGCTCCATAACAATTTATTGCACATGGAGTTGATGGCAGAAATGTACACCTTTCAAAATTTGATAATAGGTACATAGTATGTGATTTTTATTATATCAAGAGTATTGAACAGGTATATTTTTGACTAATTGTTGTATATGCCTTAGAAAGTCATTTGGTAATTTGTAGTACAGAATCTTGTAACATGGTTTGTATTGTAAGTCTCAAAGTAAGGAGGCTTTGTAAAAGACAATGCTTAAGAATGGAGTAGGTTTTCTTTGAAAAATTTAGAACATGATTTCTTTGTGAATAGAGTCCATGCAGCAGTATTTCAGATTAAAGAGCAGGTTGGAGGCCACTGTATAGTCATTAAGAATAGTATAGTATGCAATAATGGAAGTTGTTTCTAAAAAGGCAGGAAGACTGATATCATCCATTTAAGCTATGCAGGGAATGTATTGCTGGGTGTTTGGAATTAGGATTTCCACTATTTTTATTCTGTATTTGTTGTGAAAGCAGACTTGTGTAGACTGCAAAAAATAATGAGCTTAAAGGTGAACCTTATGAGAGTGGCTGTATGAGATTAAAGGATGGAAAGTTTTTATTATTAAGAGTAATGTGCAACTCACTATTCACAATGATGTTGGTTATAACAGAGTAGGCAGGATGGTGGTGTTAGCAAGCATTTGAATAAATAGGTTAATTGAGATGGAATCAAAGTTAATTATATGTTATGCTGGATTGCAATGGGATTCTAATTTTTTAATTTTTTTAGCTGAGTTTAGAATTATCCTAAATATCAGTGCTACTTGGATGGTAGAGGAGCCTTTTTTGGCAACTGTAGATGTGATAATAATAATGGAAGTGTGGCTCAATTTGGTCTTTGATTACTTTTTCAAGTGTTTTAATGGCTAGTAGACCCATGGAGATAGACCTGAAGTTGTTTAGATCAGATTTAGTCTCAAGTTTTTCAGTGAAAGGCACAATGGCAATTGGGTACAAACTTTCAACAGTATATATCCTCTGGGATAGGACATTGATTAGATCATGAATATACAGCATAGTGAAATAACTAAAATGATTCAAGATGAATGCAGGAATTTTATGAGGCCCAGGGTGACAAGTATTTTTTTAATAGTGGCAAGTTTGATGGAAAATTGGCTGGTTTGGAAAGGCATAGTTGTTTTCAGTTGTCTAAAACTCTATACCAATGGAGTGAATATATCATGGGTGTTAAAGTGCAGGTATAGAAGGTAGATCATATTATGTCCAGTACATATACCTTTGTCAATTTGAAGTGCCATGGAGATTTTTGATGAGAATGGATGACAACACCCAGTATATGTGTCCTCTTGTCCATGTATGCTGCTAAGTTAGGTACATTTTTCTTTATTTGATTGCAAGATAAGTCTTTTGATGAGGATGGATGGCCCAACACCCAGTGTATGTATCCTCTTGTCCATGTATGCTGCTAAGTTAAGCAAATTTTTCTTTTTTTGATTGCAAGGTAGTTCTTCAACTGTTTGCAAACATAATAGTAAGTTTGAGTGAGTCAGATTAATTGTTGGTGTTTTTTGGTCAATAAACTTATTAGTGGCAATTTGCTTATGTAACTTATTGGGTCAATGTTAGAAAATGCAAAGATTAGGTGGAATGTCATATTAAGTATTGTATATTGAAAGATAATGTGTATGAAGGCAAGATACATCTGAATTGGGTCTATGGCAATTTTGTATTTTGTTTAACATGATGTACAATTCAGAAAACATGAATTGGACCTTCAGACATTGTTTTATTATTTTTAGTTTCATAGAATATAAATATGGTAAATGATGCCAAATGGATTTTTTAAAAGTAAGAGACTGTGGAATGGTATTTGATTCTGCTAATGTAGAATATCAGTGGGTGTAATTGTTTGTTGGTCAATTTCTACTGAGGGTGATTGGTCAGTTTGATTCAAAGAAGGTTCATGATGAGTTGGTGTTGGTTCTAGTTTGGAGGCTGAGGAAGATGAGTGATCAGGATTATTCAGTGAAGTGGTGGTTGTATTGTCTTGTAGAAGTAAATGACAAGTGGTTTGTATTAATGTTTTTTTGTTGGTAATTTATCATAGCCTTTCCATGTTTTCTCTTGCTTTTATTAGAATTTGGGTGTGGAGAGGGAAGTGGTATGTGTGATAGACATGGTGCAATTATTTCCATGATATTCATTGAAATTTATTTTTTTATGATGTGTTGATTCTATGCTGTGTTTTGATGTTCATCCTTTTTAAGAGGAGATTGGGCATTTTTGTGTTTTGATGTTCATTCTTTTTAAAAGGAGATTGGGCATTTGTGCTAAAGCCTGGCATTCTAGTTACATTAATGGGGTGCAGATTGATTAGATTCTGGATGCAAAGTTGACTGTGCATATCCAATGGGATAGACTGAGATATTTTTTTGGTGAGTCTGGAATCCATTGCTGTAAATTGTACATCTGTGGTAGAAGAGGGACTAGTTAAAAAGTTGTTAAATAATCAGGTTGTCTATTGTTGCAGACTCCATCTGAGTAGTGGCCACATTCTAATTGTTGGCTGGTTGTTTGCAAATTTGTTTTATGGATAATTCTTGATGAAGGAGGGCTGATAGTTTGAAACACAATTACAAAATGACCCCTCTCTCCACAGTCATAGCATTAAGGTTCTAAAACATAAATGTATAAACATAAAGTTACCCCTTTGTCAAGAAAGTGGGTAGGAATTATATTCAGGTCAATCTCTGGTGAATTTTGAATTTGTAACCATTGCATGGTATAGGTACAGTGGCATCTGTGAGATTAATTGATTGAAAAAAAGTGACTTTATCAAAGGGCTGTTTTTTGGAAGTCATATGGGGTGCATCCAAAATAAGTATTCTTTAATACCCCAGGGATGCAGTTGTTCCAATTTGGATCAAATGTTATCATTGAATTATGCTAAGTGTTTTGATTTGACTTTGGATGCACTCTCTTTGAATAACATGGAAAAATTAAATGTCTAGGTATCCAAGATTTGGATGATCAGCTATCCAACTGATTGAATCCCTCATCCCTTGCATTATCACGGTATCATAGAGAAGTTGCCAAGGAAACTTTGTAGAGAGATACACTCATATCAGTGACTGGTAGCACCAGAGACAAGACTGAAAAAAATCTCTTAAATGTTGTATAAACCCCAGAGGATAGTGCTAAAAAATCTGTCACTAATATTTTCTAATGTTTCTGATATCCACTTGATGATAGGAGTGGAATGAAACTGCTGTATATTTAAATCCAATTCAGTGATGTCATTGAGAGTAGTTTGTGAAAATGTGGAATTGACCTTGGAGTGTTTGGAATTACATTGTTGTTACTATGGAACATTTGTACATTATTGTTGATGACATTTGCGTATGTTTTTTTAGAATTTATACTTTGACTTTTGGAGACAGAAATACCATTTGGACTTATATCCTGGTTAACCTGGAAAATTTGTGCATCACTGCTGATATTTCTATCTGCTTGATTAGGATTTGGACTGTAGCTGTTGATATTACTTGAGCTTATATCATTGTTGTTATGGGGATTTTTAAAATTTGTAGTTTGACTTTTGGAGAAAATAATATTATCTGAATCTATAATTTGGTTACCATATCAAATTTGTATGTCACTGCTGCTGATATTTCTGTATGTCTGCATAGGATTTGAAATTTGTTTTACTGAAGGTGCTGATTTTATTAAAAATTGTGTCCTTGTTGCCATAAAGAATGTCCACATTGTTGTTATTAAAGTTCTGATATGAATTAAAATTTGGAAGTTGATCATGAGAGTTGATAATATTAGTAGAAGATATCTGGTCATATGATAGCTGACCTTCATTAAATGATTAAATGTAATAATTTTTATCAAATTTGTAATTAAAAAAATTAGCAGAAATGAAAAAGAAAAGTAGTAATTGGGTGATTAAAAAATTTATGCAGCTAAAAATTTTACCATGTCAGCTTGGTATTTAAAGTAATTTCAGCTCCAAAATATAACTAAAAACTGTGTTCTATGTAGGTGAATCACTTTTTGCTGAACTACCACTGCCACTATAATTACTTTTTTCTTCTTATTGTTGCTACTGCTACTACTCCTATACTACATCTATTATTCCTACTACTATTACTACTCTTTCTCTTGCTGCTGTGGCTATTGCTGCTGCAGCTGTGACAGAAGCTATTACTACTACTAGTAGTAGTACTACTACTATTACTATTACTACTCCTTGTCATCCTACTCTTCTGCCTCATCTTCTGGAGTTGTAATGAATTTTGTAAAAATTTGTTTAAGTTGTACATATTATATTCCAGCCTTTGATACTGATGAATTTGTATTGGTTACATTTATTTTTCATCATGGAATTTTTTTTAATTACTTTGTACATATATCATATACTAATATCTTTTATAAATAAATTTGGATTCAACTTCTGCAGTATATATTGATGATTTAAATATTGATTTGCTAGTTAAAGAGAAAAATGATTCTGGTAGATATATTTGGCTTGTTATTTAGTTATGGTTTTAGTCAGGTAAATTTTTTGCCTACATGTAATAACATAGACATGCAAATATTTGATCATATATTTCTTAGACCTAGTAAATATTTTAATTACAAGTCAAGAATATTTGATGTAGCCAATACAGATCATGTAATTCTTTTGAAATTGTTTTTCTCTTATAATAAATCAGATACTCATTTATTTATTGATAAATTTTCACATTTTAAATTAGCTAATTTACGGTCTAATCAGAGTTGGGATATACTTTTGTATTCTAATATAGATATCAATTTTGCACAATTTCAGAATATTTGTTCATTTTTTAATTGCTATGGCAACTGATTGTATCAAATTGGCAACTGATTGTATCAAATTGGTTAGTTAGAATAGAAAGCAGTCAATATGGATAACTGATCAATTAATTAAATAAAATTGATTTGAAAAAATATTAAACATTGCGGAGGTGGTGATGTGAAAAAAATTAATATGGAAATTAAATCTGATATTAAAAAGGCAAAATTGCATTATTTGAGAAGATTCCTCTGTGGTAAAAATACTTTTTTTGAAGTGAAAACAATTAATTCCCTAATTAAAAAGTTCCCTAATTGATTTTGTTAAAAATAATAATCACTGGCAATCCTCATTGTTTATAACTTACAAGCTTAAAAGTATAGGGTCATGTGATCTATGACTCTTATTTTTACTATTTATAGTCTCTGCCTTAAAAGTCTTATGCAATGTTATATTGCTAAGACTACTAATATATGGTATGGAAAAAGATCTATGAGCCCTATATAGCTATTTGAGTTGGATATCTGGGTTTGAAGACATGTAGGTGTTTGAAAATTTCAGATTTTTCACTCAATGGATAACTTTTAGTTAAATGCTGGCTTGGGTTGGTGTTTTTAGATCTAGTGTCTGAACCTATCCTAGCACCTCTCTGAGGAGTGCTAGAGCATGAAACCATGATCAGAGGTTTGGGGGGGGGAGTACTGAGAGATATTTTAAATGCTTTCTCTAGCTAAGCATTTATCACAAAGCTTGTTGAGGAATTGGCAATCCTCATTGTTTATAACTTACAAGCTTAAAAGTATAAGGTCATGTGATCTATGACTCTTATTTTGACTATTTATAATCAAAAACATGTTTCTGATCTTTTTAATAGTTTATTTTTCCATAAGGGAGGAAGTTTGTATTAATGATTTGGCTTTTGATTCTGTTGCCAATTTTTTTTTCTGTTTTGAAGTTTCTGATTCTCAGTTATCCACTTGATTGCTTGTTTAAAAATGTTGGATCTTCTATTTTGGATAATTTAACTTCAAATTTTTTTAAAGATAATAAGCTTATATTTATACCCATTTTGGTTTATTTGTTTAATCTTTATGTGATTGCTGGTCTATTTCCTGAGTGTTTGAAAATTGGTATTAATACATCAATCTATAAAAGAATGAATCATTACTTATCAGCAACTACAGACCTATTTCAATCATTTCAATTCTTAGTAATCTGTTTGAGATGGCAGTCAAAGATAAAATGATATCTTTCTTAAGTGAGCATAAAGTAATCAGTATGGTTTTGTTGCTAAAAAGTACTTTAGATGGTCTTAATAATCATGTGCATAATTTGATCTCTTTGTTGGATAATGATTTTAAGACTCAGTTATATATTTAGATCTTTCTAAAGCATTTGACCATGTTCATCATAAAATTCTTCTTCAGTGATTATATTCACATGGTGTTGGAGCCCATTTTGTTTCTTGGTTACAAAGTTATTTAAAACACAGAAAACAGGCAAACAAATTTCATGGCATTATTAATGATCTTAAATTGATAAATCATGAAGTTTCACAGGTTTCTGTACTTGGTCTTATGTTATTTAAAATTTATATTAATGATATTTTTGCATTACCTTTGAATTCAGTGATTTATGGCTTTGCTGATAATATTTATTTGTCTGTTGGTGCTGTTTCATATAGTCTTCTTGACTAAATGATTAATAAGGATTTGTCTTTAATTAATAATTTGCTTATATTAAATTGTTTAACAGTCAACTGCAATAAAATGAGAGCTATTCTTTTGTCTTATAAATTTGTTTCTCATTTTTTTGAGTGCTGCTATTTGTAGCCAATATATAATTCATTGAAATAGCTTATTGTTTTTGTTGATAATTATTGTTATTTGGGAGCTTTTATTGTTTCTAGGTTATCTCGGTCAAGTCATATTGTTTGTTTGTGTTTGAGATTATGTAAGATTATTATTTTATTATTTAGTTAAATTTTTGCCTACATCTGTTTTATTAACTATAATTTATGACTCTTGTTATCAAAATATATTATATTATTTCTATTTGGGGTGGTTGTACTGCTTACGCTTTGTCATTATTATGTGTTTTACAAAATTAAACTATGTGTACTATTTTTGGAAAGTCTAATTCAACTTTGGTTCAATATACCTATGGTAATGACTGTATTTTATCAGTTGTTACTATTTATAAATTTAGAATAATTATTTATATATTTCATCATCATTCTTTTTATGAGCAAGAATTTTTAAAATAAATACTCGATTAGGTAAAAACTATCAATTGACATTGCCTACTTTTAATTTGGAGGGTAGTCATAGAAAGTTCAGTTACAATGGTATTAGATTGTTTAATTCTTTTGTCTCTGCTTAGTTATTAGATATTGATCACATATCACTTGCTATGTTTAAAAAATAGGTTGTTTTTTATTCTATCGTGTCAGCCACATAATGGTGCTATTTCTAGGTAAATTCCTAGAAATATACCATTTCAGTGGCCTCAGCCAACCCAAGAGGCTTCTTTCTATGATAAAACACAGAAAGAGTCCCTGCCAGCTAGCCGGTCTGGCTTTTTTTTTATGCTAAAAGTACAGACAAATGCTTTATTGCCTGCCATAGTTGGTTGTGTTATTAACTTTATCATAATGCTAGAATGTCTATTTTCTCTATACTTTGATGTGAGAGAGTGTGGATTTTAGCCTGTCATAATTATTTAAAATTTCATTACAAAGGTATTTTTTTCAAGTGCTCTAACCTACTGTTACATTGTAACTTAATAACAATGTCATGAAGGTTCCATTACGAATGGGTAACCCTCAAAAATTGCTTTTAAGGGTGTGGCACAGCAGTATTTGCAATAATGCTTATATTCTATATAGTTAATTCGAGTAATATTTTGTAATTTATTGTATTGTTTATAGTATGATTTTGTAATTAAATATAAATTATTGTTATTATTATTTTGTATATATATATATGACTCCTCACACAAGTATTTGTTTGGAGTTATATTAATTTTATATTGTTTATATGTTACTGTAATAAATAAATTATTATTATTGTTGTTGTTATTGTTATTGTTGTTGTTGTTGTTATTATTATTATTATTATTATTATTATTATTATTATTATTATTATTATTATTATTATTATTATTATGTTTCAACAATAATAATCATTATTAATCCTTTGGATTACATTGCATTATGTAACATTGCTTGTGAGGGTTACAGATGCAATCATGTTGTACAGGTTTTTATATGGATTAATTTCAAGGGTTACAATAATCAGGTTTCAAGGCATATTTTTTTTACAAATGCTGCTACTAGATTTGTTACAGAGATGGATAAAAAGTTTAATCATTAAAGTTTTAAAAAACAGTTCAATCTAAAACTCAATTTCATAGATAGATAAAAATTATTTACAGTCACTAAATTAATCATGATTATTGTTCCTTTAATTGTTACTCTTACAACACATTAGGGAGTTAATTCATAATCATTAACATAAAATCAAGCTATGGTTGATGTACAAAAAATAATGTCAATTCAGATTAGAATTCCATATGGTGACAACTGGTAGATTGGGTTAGATGGGAGGAAATTCTATAGTGATTGCTGTTCACATATGGTTATTGTTGGATTATAATCTATTATAAATTGGATGATGGTTTAATAGTGACCAGGTGGCAGCAAAAATATCTGGGGTTGCATTATTGTTGTCCCAGGCCTTGATTTGTTGGATCTTGTTGATGAATGTAGCTGGATGTCTTCTGGTGTTGTTGCCAATAGTGAAGATGCAGTGAGTGCACCAAAAGGAAGACAGAGTAAAAATTGTTGCATGTGATGTAGGAGGGTATAACTTCTGATGGGATTGAATTAACTGCTGTATGGATGCAACTGATCATCTGTATGTATTTGCATGATAGCTCTGATTTGGCTGAAGGCTTGTCACTTCTGAAAGGGGGGAGGGGGTTGTTGAGTTTCCTCTGCTGCATTACATAAGGTGCAGAATGGATTTATATTTTAAATAAACTGCAATAGCATAGAAGATGCAATGTTGGCAATGCATGTAGGTTAAGATGAATTAGGAAATCAAAAAATGTAGGCTCCAGCAACCATCTTTTGAAGGAGCAGAGAATCTGGCAGTTATTGATACCAAGCATAGGAGAAGGATGATTTTTGTTGGCCTCTGGATATTGTGTTGCATACATTTGCCAGTATGTGTATTTATTAGTCATGGAGAATGTTGATTGGTTGGATGCTGATAAGATTGATTGGTAAAGGGAGGTTAAAAATATAGGTGATATAAGGGGAGGTCTATCAGTAGGCATTACTTATAACAATGATCATAGTGCTGGGAACTTCTGAACAATTAATGCAATTGAATTTATGGCTTTTATATTTTTGGGTATTGTGGAGTCCCAGACCATTATTAATGGGTGGGCAACTAAGTCTCTTAGTTAAGACTAACCTGTCTCATAGTAGTTTATTGCAGAGAGAGGAGATGGCATAATTAAATGGTATTGAAAATTTAACAATAGACAAATAATATATAATCTTAGGCATTATAACTATATTAAATATGTGAATTTTAGCTTAAAGTGTGAAATAAGGTTTGGAGAGGGATTTTGTAATCTGTGTGGTATTTTCTTTAAGCTTGTTTTGTAAGGTGTTCTTCATCATAAGCGAGACCATATAAAATGGGAAACCTAAAAAAAGGCTTGGCTTTCTCTGGAAAATTTGAGTGTATGGTTTGTTGGAGTATATAAACCATGCTGCTGTTCTACTCATGTTAAATCTAAGTTTATATATGGCAGTATATTGATTGGGGATGCTTTGCATGTGGTGAGATGCTTATGAGATGGCAGGAAGACAATGACATCATCCATGTATCTTATGCATGGAATGTATTGGTGAGTATGTATAATATGGATGCCTGGAAATGTCTGTTGTATATGCTTTAATAATGGATTTATGTAAAAAATGAGCTGTGCATTAAGAGGTGAGTCTTGGGAGATGGATTGCATAGGGGTGAATGAAGGTGAACTTTTCCCATTAAGAGTGATATGTATCTCTCTGCACTGAAAAGACCCCATAATAATGATTCACAATGTTTTTTAATGGATTAAGATTGCTACCACTGATTAAACAAGGATCAGGAAAATAGTGAGTACAGGTGTCATATCTCTAAATATTCTACCAATATTCTACCTGTAATATCTGCATGCAAAAAATATTTAATTATTTGTACTATATATATATATATATATATATATATATATATATATATATATATATATATATATATATATATATATATATATATATATATATATATATATATAATTTTAATTCAATATAAATAATGCATATAACTTGTACACTAATAAAAGCTTCTTTAATAATTTACAAATATGCTAAATACATCAAAATTGTTTGAACATGCTTTCGACTGAATTAGTTGTCATAGTAATAATAGCTAGTCAAAGCATGCTCAATATAACATTTTGATATATTAATCTCATAATCCTCTTGGATAATAATAGCTATGATTATGACTATTAATTAATCAAAAGTCTGCTCAGCATATTATTTTGATATATTTATCATATTTATAAAGTATTAAACAAGCTTTTCTTAGAATACATGTTGTATGTATTATTTATATTGAATTACATTTTTTGAGAAAAATTTAAATCTCTTTTGGAATTTATATTATTTATAATTTTAGCAACTAAAATCACTATAATACATTTAATGTCAGATGATGTACATTTTGGGAAGTAGACAAACAATCTCACAGATATTATTGCCAAATCAGTATTTTTTTTACTAAAAACAAGTGTAACCACTTATGCCATTCTGTAATGATTTGGGTGCTAGCATTTATAAGACTGTTCAGCATTCTCTTTCATGAAATGTTTTTATCTGACATTACACATATATAATATTTAAATATGTGCATATTGTCTATACCAGTGGTCTTCAACCTTTTCACACCTGCAGTCCAGCAAAAATAAGGATAATGTTTCGTGGACCGGCAGAAGTTTACAGATAAATTTTCTTAAAGCTGTAAACTGCTTAACCTTAGATGAGCATAATTGTTACAACTGACCAAAACAGCACACTGTATTGTAATGGTGTTGCTTACCTTTACATGCTGAACACTCTTTCTCAAGTTGCATAGTCATACTGCTACAGAAAACAGTACAGTAACAATCGTTCTCATTAATGTGCTTGCATTTCTACATTTATTATTTTATTATTAAAACATGCAAGAATAAAATGTTATTCACCTGAATGTTGGGAAATATCATAGCTAGTGTAATTACATGGCAATGATTATGATAAATGTAATATCTGTATTTAAGATGAAGTTATATATATATATGGAGTTTGTATAATAAAAACTTTTTTTTTTTTAATTTTGAATTTTTTTAGAAAATAATAAAAAATTTAATTCTACCCCCCCCCCCCATAAACCATCTGTGATAAATAGAAAAACAAATTAATTTATGTATGATTGATTAGATTTTGTTTTCGTTCTGTTTCTTTTTTTTAATGGGGTAAAAATGCGATGAAAAAATAAATAAAAATTGTTTATATTAATTAAAAGTTTAAAATCTTATTATTTAGTTATTTCAAACTTTCCTGCCAGTCTACCGTGGACCGGTTAAAGCCTTCTGCAGCCCGGGGGGTGGTCTATACTATGCTTAATGTAATTATAAAGGACTTGAACTCAGACTTTCAAATATATGTGTATCAGATGTATTAGATGGCTGTGGTGAGTTTGAAAGTTTGAGTTCAAATTTCTTATAATATATACAAATGTCATAATTCAATTTTTCAAAAGATTTAATTAAATAAAAGTCCATGACCTTGAGGCCAAAAGATTCATTGACCATGAAGCTTATTGAGCTTTTATTGCTCAATAGATTGCATTTTTTCTTGGAGATAGACTGCAATAATTGTTATAAACAAATATCTTTGATATTTTGCCACCTGCTTAACATATATTAATATATCATATTTAGAAGTGTCTCAAAAATTAATGAAATAAGATAGAAAAACAATGGTTTGTATTTAGTTGCTGGTTAAGTTGTTTGAATAATTAATATTTAAAGCAAATCTTTTTTTGTGAAAATCATTTAGCAAGTAATCCTTTTGAATGGTGAAAGTTGAAAAAAAAATTACAAAATTGTAATAAGAAACTCACATAACAAAAAGTTTATATTTTAAAACAGTAGCAACTTTTTTCATACAACACTGCCACCTAGCTCAAGTTATAGTAATCAATGGATGCCAAAAGGTTTGTGCATCAAGATTCTTATCTAGTGCGTACTCATCTAATATCCACAGGCTAATTTCTATTTTATGGCTTTCATCACTGAGGGGTCTTGAAACTGAGAGCAATGCACTTAAACGTTTGAATCTAATGCATTCCCTCCCATGGTCTGTTTTTATCTTTTTAGTTGACTATAAAGCTATAAGGCCAAACTGAAAACACAATAATGTTTTTAGTCCAAGCTAATGTGCCTGTATAGGCAAATAGATCTGAACCCAATTCAGTATCTATACATTTTGATGTCTTTAGATTTTTTTTAATAACCATAATCAGCAAAATCTGTTAGTTATTAAAAAAACCTATAGGACATGGAAGCAACATTAAAATTTCTGAAACACATTTATCTGTCTTTGGTAGTCTGAATCACTCACTATTGGCACCTCATTTTCATAAGCATTTTCCCTCTTTGATGTCCACTTTTATTCACGAATGTAATTCTTGATGTGGGTCACTTCTCAGTTTTTCTCCCTGCCATGATCTCTTAATTCTGCACAAGTGCTTTAGAAATCTTTCTCAGCAACTACAAAAATATTATAAGCAACTGAAACACCTATTTTTTTTATCTCACAATCTTTATAACTCAGCCAGTCCCCTGCAAAACTCGTATATAATTTCTCCAGTCCTATCTTTTCTCAACCAAACTATAAACGCATATAATCATCAACAGTGATAAAATCACTTGATGAAATTTATTGGCAACATTACTTTTAAAATTCGAATATATATATATATATACATTTCTGCATTTTTAAAATAAAATATGAAATTAATTAGAAATAAAAATACTTTGAAAATCATAAGCGTTTTACAGATGAATTAGTTAATATTTAAATACATTATATATACTTTTAAGCTAGATATAATTAGAGGGGATTTGAACCCAGACTTTTAAGCTCCTTTTAGTCATCAACTCCATCTTATACAACTGACACGCATGACCACATGCATGCGAAAAAGATAAATGATCTCCAATAAAGGTCTTTCGTGCTGGTTCATGAATGATGAATTAGTTGTAACATAATGTTTATTGATGAAGTAGATGGTTACATGGTTTATATTAGTTTAGCTATATAGTACCTATTACATGTATACACATTTTATATTTTATGTAGTGTAAAATAGGTATATATTATATGCTTCTTGCGCTTTTGTTTGCCACAAACTATTGTTTTCAATCAAGAAAACATATTTAACTTTCACGAAGTTGCTTAGAAACATTACAAAAGCTAACTTCATTCACGAACAAACTTCTAAGTCATATTTGACTTTTTTTTCTTCTAAAATATTTAAATTCTAATCATTTCCTGAAATTAAATTCATTTTTCAAGTTTTATTAGTTAAAAAATAAACTGCAGAAAAATACTTTCTCATAATTTATGAATGAATTCTGGGAACTTTTTTTTTATAGAATGTGTACATTATATTTTAAAATGATGTAGATGCGATATCTAGCATTCAGACAAAGCCATAAATCATTAACACAAGTGGAGTCAGAAGTCATAAAAGTAAAATTTCATCATCATTTACTCGTGTTGGACTTTTTACATTTTAGATGAGTAAGCCAGTAAAAGGAAATCATTTTTAAAAATTGTTTTCTACATTATTGGTAAGCAAAACAGCGAAGCATTTAATCAACTAGAAGAGTAAAAAAGGCCTGACGCAGCAAACAAGACTTGGAAATAACATCCCGAGATGACATGAGATAAATAATCACCCTCTATTAAATAACCATTAGCTATCATAGTTAATTTCATTCTCTATTAATATAAAGAAGATGAACTAAAGGAATTCATAAAAACACATAAAAAAGAATTAAAAAAATATACGTCGAATTGCAATGAAATATTGTTTTTGCTCGTGAATTAACTTTTCTTTTATTAATGGATATACAAGCTCATATATTACGAGCTATTTTTAGAGAAAAACTTATCTACGACTTTGATTTCTTTTTGTAACAAAAAAAGATAGCTCTAATATTTTATATGCGTCGAACTTCTGATTTGGTTTTATTGACTTACTCACCCACATACGTACCCACTTCTCGGAACTGCTAGTAGCTTACTGTCTATAAACTAAGAGAAACCATTTTGCTTCTATATAAAACGCACTAATTTACTAGTCTTTAAAGAATTATAAGCAAAACAAAACAATCCAGAAAACTACAAAATATTCAAATCTTTTATTATTGTCTATTATACTAATTAAAACGTCACTAAAACGTAATCTTTCCAAAAAAAAAAAAAAAAATCAGTATAAAGCACATTTATAAATATATGATGATAGATGTGAAAATAACTTAAAATAAAACAGATTCCTGAGTGATTGAGGAGGGATGGAGGAGATTAGCGCTGCATTACAATATTATTTAGGAAATATGAATTTTATTCTACAGTACAAGCTTTTTGATACCTGCACTTATATATGTAATACGTAAGGGGTTTGAATTCAGACTTTCACATTACCCTCAACCATCTATGCTATCTCATACTGCTTATACACTTGATCACACACATATCAAAAAGATGAATAATCACCAATACACGTACTTCGTGCTAAACCAGCAACCGTCAGTTGGTCCAGATTATCATCTCCAACAAAGCTCAACTAAGATAGCCAATCTTCATATTTTAATGGGCATCACTACATTTTAAATTTCAGATTTGTGTGAAGCATTTGGTTGAATTTTGAAATATCTTATTCGGTAATTACCTTAAATAATTAAATGAAGCACTAACTCATATTCTGTGTATTGTATAGAAATGCTATTATAAGTTTAATAATCATTAAGTAAATCTAACAGTAAGTTTGATGCCTGATCTACTTATTTGCATGCCTGTCTGCCTTGGCTCTGTCCATCATTCTGGCCACTTGTCTAGTAAATTCATTCATCTACTGACCTGCTTATCCATCAATAAATCTACCTATATATATAGCTAGATGAAGAATTAAAAAATATTTAAAATAGGGTTTTATAAATTAGTAAGTTATGGAAACGAAGTCTATATTCAAGAGTTCTGGAAGTATCTTATCTACATAATTAATTTGAGTGTATTGTTTTTTATAAAGAAAGGATATAAACTATTTATGTATTTTAATGATCACATGACTAAAAAAGCATCATTGTGATCTTAGCTTCCACATATTCATTGACAAATTCTTTTATTTTATCTGCTCTTTAGCCATCTAGTGTAGGCTTTAATAATCAGTAGATGCTTTGTAGTAGTGATTATTAAAACAAATAGGGCTGGATTGAGAAAAATGAAAATGCTTTTCAAGTTGGGATGATAGCTTGGTAATATAACAAAAAGCAAAGAAACAATGATTGCTAGAGGAAAGCTGCATTAAATCCAAAGCAGCATGTGTTCAAAAATGTCCACAAAGCCTCTCACTTATGAAAGCCATAAAATTAGAAACTAGTGTGAGGATATTTGGATAGGCCAATACTGTATAAGGATTTAAAAAACACTATTATCTGGCATCTATAGATTACTAAAGCATACACTAGATGGCATAAGGGTAGTCAAATATATTTTAATTATGTAAAAGATCATATTCAAATTTATTATGAAACTGAAGGAATTGCTATGGTAGAATAAATTAAATGATCAAAAATTACTGCTGATAATGATCAGT
This sequence comes from Epiperipatus broadwayi, assembly GCA_028023455.1. Taxonomy (NCBI): domain Eukaryota; kingdom Metazoa; phylum Onychophora; class Udeonychophora; order Euonychophora; family Peripatidae; genus Epiperipatus; species Epiperipatus broadwayi. Next base: position 2,120,297 of record JAQFVV010006217.1, on the reverse strand, counting down.
AGGTTTTCTTGAGTGTAATACTTTATTGCTCCATATGGAAACCAGATTTCTTTTTGATAAACTTCTGGTGAAGTATAACAAATTATGAAATTGCACAATAAAGCTTTTAAAGTAAACCTAGGATTATATTATGGAAATAATTATTACAGGACTTCAGAGCAGAGGGTCCTAAATTTTCAAAATGGAAAAAATGGCTACAAACATATCAAGTGCCTGATATATTCTCTGTATTGAGGTCTTCACCTAAGCAGCACAGTAAAATTATTTCAATCTAAAGCTAATGACACATCAAAATCAAAAATAAATATCCTCTCCAAATTAATTGGTCAGGGATATTCTGATGTAACTGTACTTCAGCATAATTGATATTGCCCATCTTGTTAAAATTCTTGCATTCACATCAATTATTGTTTAAATGTGTCCCCCCCCCCAATTCTTTAAAGCCAATTTCTATTAAAAATAGTCCAAATAATATTGCCACTACCATTGAGATATATAATTTTTATTGTTTGCCTGAAGGTTTGTGATGATGGAATGTCATATAACATTAAATCATGAATATCTTTAAAAAATTTGAACTTTATTTAAATTTTCCAATTATATTCAATTGTTATTAATGGTATACACATAACATTTTGAGGGGTACTATTCTCCTTCTTCAGATGTTACTGGCCTCACCAGTGTCATTACTACCATTGGAATCAAACTTTTAG
>JAQFVV010006217.1:2047445-2119084 GCA_028023455.1 Epiperipatus broadwayi | reverse complement strand
TATATATGCTGTAAGTAATATTATACCATAACAAATATACATATTTTGAGTTATTTTTTTGCGACCATTATCTTTCATAAAAAAAGTCACTCTTTGACACCTTCAATACGCTTAGCAGTTGCTCTGAAACTTTTGCAATTTACATTTTCAGTATTTGTTTTCTTTTGGGATTTTAGAATTGTAGTGTAAGTAATTCTGCAAATGTTTATTTTAAATTTTTTTAACTCCTTTCAATGTATGTGGTATTTGTTATTCTAAATTTTAACATTGCAAACAACAATCACTAGAGACATGGTCAATTGTCAAAATTTGGGGAAGGGTGTTTTTCACCAGCTCTCTGGTGAAGTAATGACACTCGCGAGATTTTAGAGTCAGTCGAGATTTAAAAAATGTCCGCCAGTGAAATCAACATTTTCATCGGGAGAGTGTTCCAGTTGTTGTTAAATTAATTTCTTTTGAATGTGATTATGGTAATTGAATGTAATAGTTATATTTTGTGTTTGTTTTTTTTAAAAAATTTCAGTCCAAAAAATTTGTTACTATTATTTCTTGAAATATTGAGGAATGAAATGTTTTTTTTTGTTCACTAAATAAATGTTTTGGCTAAGTTAGAACAAATGTAAAATCATTTTCTGGTTAATTAGAAAATCGATCGATATAGTTTATAACTGTGGGGGGGGGGGTCAAATTACAAGCAGATTTTTTTTAAACAAAAAAAAGATTACTTTTATTTCAAACAAGTAAAATTAAAATTAGATTTCCATAAAAAGGTTATTTTTAGTTAAAATATATAACAAATTAAAAACACATTTTTTTTTTTTTTAAAAAAGTAATTATTTTTACTTAAAACAAATGAAAGTAAAAACAGATTTAAAAAAAAAAAAAATGTTTACTTTTCTTAAAACCAAAAAAAAAAGGTTGTATTCAATCGCGGGCCCATAAGAAAAAAAAAATTGGCTAGAAAATGTTAGATTGAATCATGTGCATGGTAGGAAATGTTATATTGAATCCTACAATGGAAAACCATATTTAAAAAAAAAATGTTTATTTTTATTTTAATTAAAAAAAAAAAAGGTTATATAGAATTATGCTAGAATATGTTAGAAGAATGAATCACTACTTCTTCTTTTTTTTTTACACTACAATATGTTAGATTGAAAAGCATGCCAGGGAATGTTGTATTGAATCGTTTTTGTTTAGCAACTGTGCTGTCAAGTGGGATATGGTGGCTATTCAACGACTACCATTTTCTAATTAAAAATCCAAAAAAAGCTTTATGGAAAAAATTATATTATAAAAAATCGTATATTAATATTGCTTACAATAATGTTTAAACAGGGAGCTAAAGTAGTGGAACAACCAATAATTTATGATCTCACACAAGATCATGAATTTACATGAAAGTAAAGTCCCTCAGAAAATAAATAAATTCATTTTTATTTTTACAAATTTGAACAAAAAAATGTGTATTTATGATAAATGTATCAAATTTTGATTTAAAATCTGATATATCCTATGTAATTATTACAGTATTTGAAAATATGTTGACACTATGTCAAATGGATAAACTGAAAGTATACTTGTGAACTTATTTTTCTTTAATTAATAATCAACCAATTAGTGTAAAAAATAATCAAAATATTTTATAAACAAATGAAAAATATTTTTATTCAAAAACATTCAATAATTCTCAAAAAATATGAGAGATACCAATTAACCTATACAATACATTTTTGTTTTGGCTTCAGTAAAGTAAATATGATCATTTTTACCCCAAATCCAAATTGTAATAAGAATGTAAATCCAAAATTTAATTTTTAATAGTTATGGGAATGCAGAAGAATAACTTCTTTGACAATTTGCTAATGTAATTGATTTTTCCTAGATAATTGTAAATGTTGACTTAATTTTTTTTATCAATTTTTAATTTGCCAAAAAGAAAAATAAAGACATTATATCCATATAAACAGGAATAACTTTGGCGTTTGAAGTTTCCAGGAAAGCAATACTAATTGATGATTTTAATAAACTAGGCTATTATTTTAGTTTGTATTTTAAAAACATCAAAATATGCCCTCTTTAACTTCAAACCCAAATTATTATAAGGATGTTAACCGAGAAACAAAATTACTAACCATAATTTTCAGTTGTTAATAGATTAAAAATTAATTAGAATTAATTAATTATTACTTCAATAAATGTCTAATCTGCTTTATTGCATAACATATTAATGTTTCCAATTGTTTTGTATCCAAAATTAATGTCCTGCCGTAAAAGACAGTGGTTATTTTTTATATAAATAAATAAATAGAGGACGTGTGCAGAAAATTTTTCCAAATGAGGAAAATAAATAATCGGAGCACTAAACTCAAAAATATTACATTTATGAAGTAATATAAATATTTTAATTATATAAATTTAATTTCATAGAACACAAAAATTTAAATGATTAAATCGTTTCATCTTAATGTTTACTAAAAAATTTGCAAATATGTGTATGTAAGTAAATTTTCCAAGTTAATCAATTCATCGACTTTATTATTTTTACCTCAAATTTTTTATTCACTTACACCACATATAACCTTGCTTTTTTTACTAATTATTGTTGCTATCAGGCAGTTTCATTTTTATTTTTTTCTTTCTTTGACAGTATTGTACTATGTATCTATAATTTATAATTGCTTAACCAAATTAAAGGTCAAATTTCTAATGAAACAAACATTCAGAAATGATTCAGAATTTTGCTTTAATAAATTTAGCTTATCATTTGACCAGCAGGTTGACATATGGTACAATTGTGTATTCAATAAGTTGGTGCACAGTTGAAATTTGTATTCAGTCAGTCATATGAACAAAATCACAATAGTCAAGTTTTAAAGTCACCTTAAACATAAAACTTTTATAATTCTCCACAGACTATTAGCTTCTTTCTTCAATATTTCCTTATATCAATTGGTTTTGTTGCTGAGAGTAACAACTGTTCGTTTGCTTCTATTATGTTTATTTCATTGCTGATTTTTTAATGTAGGTATCACATTTAATTTCTTGAAAAATTTACTTAAATACTTCAATCAATTAACATCAGCAAGCATTTCATATTTTTTTTAATGATAAGAACGTTAATCCTTCTTAAGCTGCTTATCATATTACTGTTTACATACAAGTAACATGTTTTCTGTTTTTTTTTCTTCTAAATTTATATATATATATATATATTACTTGATGTAATCAATCTGTGTATTTGATTATATCAATTTCATATAACAAAATATTTCAATAACTGACATACGTATTTGCTTATAATAAAGAATCCTTCTAAATTTTCAATCAGTACCACATGTTTAACTAATAAGTTATTTAATTAAAGAAAAATAATCCTTCACTTTTAATACTTATTTAGATTTCATTCTTTCAGATTTACTTCTTTTAAAATGTTATAAAAATACAATCTAATATAATTATAATCTTTGAAACACTATTCAATATTTATTTAATATTATTGAAAGATTTGATATAAAACTTTATTGATTTATTTCATTATATCTTCCTTCCGTTTTTTTATTATATCTAAAATTATCCGTATATATTTTATAGCTCAACTCTTACGAGAAACAAAAAAAACATTGAAAATTAATAACATTTTAATATTTTAAAACAAATTACCACGCACACACTAAGCAAATAGATAGTATATATATATATATATAGCGTTTTATATCAATTTATTATCATATTGCTACATTATTAATGTTGATGAAAATGGAAGTTTCAATTATTTATTTATTTGTTATTTTAAAAATTACGTCAATGAGACGATATGTATAAATACTTGTGTGTGTGTGTGTGTGTATGTGTAGTATTAATTCAGGAACATTCAAACTAGTTATAAAATTGCTAGGGCTTCTGTTTTAATATCTTTCTTTATTAAAAAATATACAAGTAGAAAGCAATTACCTCAGAATTTATAGGATTGAACAACCTAACAAATGATGATGATGATAATAATAATAATAAGAAGAAGAAGAAAAAGAAGAAGAAAAATATGATGATGAAGAAGAAATCTCATATCTAGACTAGATATAAAAAAAAATCCTCATAGCAAATCAGACAATAAATAAACTTGTAAAATTGACTATTGAGCAACAAGTATGTTATTGTAAAATTTAAAAAAATTATTGTGGTAGTAACATTTTCACTGTATACATGATATGTGTTGAATTTGATAATTTATATGGATTTTATGTTTAAAAAAAAATATACCTGGGTCTCGTTTTATGCTATAGATAGGTTCCTCAGAAAACACGCGCAAATGAAATCGCACAAAAATAGACTTAACTTACATTGAAAAAGGGGGGATGCGGTCTATGATTTTTCAAAATTAGCATAAAAGCAAAGCACCAACATAAAATTACTTTAAAATTTGCGCAAAAAAAAAAAATAATAATAAGGAAATAAAATATGACTAATAAAAAATTTCAAATTTGAAAAAAATTGATACAAAATAAACTTTTTTTAACCAAAATATTTAATTTTATTCAAAATAATATATTTTTATGCATAATTTACAGTACAGTAATTTATATTTTTTTATACACGTTTTAATTATTATCGCTATTTGCCCCAAAACACGTTCATTTGCAAACTACTAAAAATATCAGATTCTCATGTGATGTGATGTGATGTATTTGGCTTCTCCTTAAATGAAGTCAATAATATCTCAGCAATTATTCTCACAAGAGGAAATACAACTAGCGCCAAGTTCACTCTCATGTTGTGTTAATAGTTTTCTGTTGACGACGATGATGATTTTATTAATTGTTTATGAACTTAGACTTATGATAATAAAAAGACATTTATTCACCACTGCTGGGAAAAATTTAATTAAAATTAACAACTAAAAATTAAATTCTTATTTCTGCCTTTAATTTTCAATTCCGTTTAAAAATCAAATTTCGTTTTACATCACATTAATTTCAAGTTGCCCGTAAGTAATTTTTAAATTGTTAATTACAATTAAAAATCAGATTTTAATTTTTAATTGTGCCCACTGCTATTACGGACCTTTTAAAAATAAACTTGTGGACACTAAATGATTAATAATTGATTACGTTCTTTTTTAAAAAGCAAAAACAGAATGTGATTTAAAATGCAAAATTAACACACACAATGTTTGAACAAATTTACATTATAATCTTGTAAATTTTAATGTGTGTATACATAAAATGTGGAAATCATGATTTTAATTTCATTATTGCATAAAATATTACTATTATAAAGCACTGAAAATATTGAAATTACTAAGATGATAGTAGAATTCCAATAATGTGCTATTACTTTCAATATAACGTAAGTGTGCAAAATTTATTATTTAAAGTAATAGCACATTATCAGAGATCGACTTCTGGTAAAACACGAATCGCGTAACTTCAAAATCATGTTAAATAAGTCCGCGTAAAAACAGACCCAGGTGTAAATACAATTTTTTATCTTTGATGTTTCCAGGAAGCCAGAATTGCTTATGGAAACTTGTATGTCTAAACATTTTTTTTTTCTGTTAAACAAACTCAGAGAGCTATTTCTTTTGTATAGAAGTGAGAATGCAGAAGACTATCATCTTTTGGACTTCTTCCAAATAATAATTAATCTTTTAGTTGAATTTAATATTATATTGATTTTACATAGATATTTTTTTTCCCTATTTGATGTTGTCAAGAAGACATTAATTACTTATTAAAAATTTTGTGACTAAAATGTTTTTTCTCAGTTAATCTATGCAATAACTCTTTTGTTTTGGGTGTTTTATTGGAATAAAAAGGAATATATTTAACTTGAAACTTACTTTTTTATCATGATTTAAATGCATATATTATAAGCCATAATCACACCATATCAGAGGTGAGCATGAACAGCTCAGGTGAGAAAAGTGCATTTATGTTAGATGTGCTTCTATTAGACATAAACTCTCAAAAATAAAGCTAAGATGAAGATATATTTATTTATCCATTGATAAACATAATAAAAATAATTACTCTATAACGTTGATGCTATGCATGATTTTAATAATAATAAATATTTCTTTGTACTATAATAGATTAATACTATAATTCTATTATATTTTTGTGCATCTACTGGTTAATAATGTGCAGTGAATAAAAATTAATTCTAATTTAAAGAATTATGTTTAACACTAACAATTTAATTATCTCATTCTAATATTACATGTAATAATATAACCACTATTTATATCAGGGTTCTAAATTAAATGTAGTCCTTTTTTATTTAAAATAATTATATCAGTGATGGATATGATTAAGATATTAAAGACATTTTTATTGTACCTTATCATACTTTACTGAATTTGGTATTTTATCTAAAGAAAGTAGTTAGCAATGGTGCTCATAAATTCGTTCAAAGGTTGAATTTAATGATATAGAAATATGACATAATTTATTCAGATAGCATTCAAATGATGATAATTTCAATCAAAAAACAACGATATTGTAAATAATAATTAATTTATTATTAATAAACGATTATATAAACAAATAAAAATTTTAACAAACAACAAAATATACTCTTATTAATAAAAGTTATCTATAAGATTTAAAAATAATATTGATTTATTTCCTCTACAAAATGTTTATAATATAGAGCTTTGATTGCATGTAATATTAAGAAAGTGCTGTACATAACAATACACTCTATTAGAGAGGGTGTACAATATCCATGGACTAACTTATGTTAATTAAAGGAAGATATGGAATGTTTTATCATATCCTTTGATACCTTTACAGCAATAGTTGGCTTAGTAACAACCTCATTTATAAGTATCAGTCTAATTTTTTAACCCTGTTCAGACCAGATAATTTGTTCATTCAGCAATACTAATAATTCACTAATATTAATGCCACTTCATAAAACTTGACAATTATATGTCTTAAGGGCATAATTAGCTATGATTAAGACATTACACAATTTTTTAAAAAGAAAATATTGTATTGTTAGGAGTCTATCTCAAATAACTAAAGAAGATATAATTATTAATGCCATGAGATTGATTTGCTAGATAATCTAGCATTTATAAGATTAATTTATAAGATTGTATACATTTTTCCTGGACATGAAGAAAAGTCAAATTTACATGGTTATTTAGGCACCTACTCATGATACTTTTGTTTATCGAATAGCAGAAGAATGGAACGAGATCCAATAAAACATGTAATAAATTCACAATGAATATGTTTAGAGGAGATTGTATATTATCTCAAACTTCATACATCATCTCCAATACAATTTTTTTAACAGACAATAATCTAACACACAATTATATTAATCTACAGGTAGTTACGTGTACCTTGTTGTACTAGTATTATCTTGGGAACTTTATAAATATATTTATAACAATAATGATTAAACAGATGGATTTGAACTTAGAATTTTTCAGACTACATTCATCATTCACTCCTCACAAGCAACTAATACCCATGACCACATATATGAAGAAAGATATTCACCAATATATATATATATATATATATATATATATATATATATATATATATATATATATATATATATATATATATATATATATATATATATATATATATATATCATAAGAAGCAGCACTTATCAGTTGAATCACATTATAATCTCACATACATATATACAATAAGTTCTTGGTTTATAATAAGATAGTAATTCTTTAAATTTTCCTGGACAGACGTCAATCTTCCCATCCTTCAAATTATTTAACCATCAATAGCATTAAAAGACCAATCATTGAATGAACACTTAAAGCTCTTATTGGATTTGATATTGTTACATATCAATGTAGAAAATATGATAATCTAACCTATCATATTACCAGCTCATTATTATCATCATCTTCAACCTTTATCAATCCACTGCAGGATGAAGGTTTCTTCAAGATCAGTCCATCTTCTCTGATTTTTAGCTTCTGTTCTCCATACCACTCATGCACACTTTCTTATTTCATCCATCCATCTCTATATGTTGTCTCTTTCTAGATCTTTTACAATAACTTGGAATTCCAGTTTAAGATTTCAATTGTACATCTATTATCATCTCTTTTAGTAATATATCCAACCCAACTTCATTTCAGGATTTTTAATTTTTTTTCAATGAGGTCACTAACACCTGTTTGTTCTCTATTAAATAAGTGCTTACTTTTGAGTTGGTATTTTAGATCTAGTGTCTGACATCCTAACTCCCCACTGAGATGAACCATAAGCTCAAAACCAATCAGTCTGGGATGAGGAATTTCTGATTAAGATTTTGAATTCTTTCTCTTTTGGCACTTATAAATTAAAGCTTGTTTGCAGCTATTGGTAAGCTCCTTTTAATGAACATATAAATTCAAAGTTCACATCCCTCTGCTTACATATAAAAGAAACATTCTGTATAAGAAAAGTTAGGTTATTGTATTCTAATTACATTAATTTTAGTATAGACAATATATATATATATATATATTATCTATACACATTATTTTCTTTATACATATATATATATATATATATATATATAGTGTTAAAGAAAATAATGTGTATTATAATGTAAATGATAAAAAATGGACATTGCTATCATGTGTACAGAATATTTCTTATTAGATGTTTATATTTTGAATAATGAAAATTTTCTCACAATCACACTTTCAACTCATTTGCTCACTTGTCCAGGTAAAAACAATCATGGCTTCAAGTTGCTTGAATTCCTTCATTTTTAAGGTTATGGTAAAGAATTTACGGTTATTTTAAAGCTTAAAAAAGTACTACAAGATGCTACCCTCTCTTGAATTATTTTACAAGTAAAAAATAAATATATTTGATATTTAAACTTTAACAATGGTAGAAGAGTGGTGTTTTCTAGAAGGTCATTGTCTGGAAGTCATTTAAGGATTGTCAATAATTTTTCATTGCTTTAACTTCTTTGTTTTGCATTTCAAAATGAAAATGAATGTGTTAGAGTGTTTTTTAGTGTTTTTTTACATATTATAAATTATTTTCATAAAATACACTGAAATAATAATTATTTAGAAAAAAGCAGTAAGATTTTAATTTTAAAAAATGTGTATTTTGATAGGAATATAAATTGAAAAAGAAACCAGAGCTAATAACAATTTTCACCCCTGTCGACAATTTACTTTGCCCCAAGCTTTTTATTTGATTTTCAAATAAAAATAAATATTTTAGAATATTTTGGTAGCATTTATTTACATATTATAATGTATTTTAAAAATATGCTGAAAATATTAATTATTTTAGGAAAGTAGTAAAATTTTAGTAAAAATTATTTACTTTTAGACAAACATAAATTGAGAAATTCATTGTTATAAGCAACATTTTTAATATGTTACTAACATTATTTTTTAAATTTGCTGATATAAAATATTGTTATAATTATAAACAGAAATTTATTTTTGAAAAAACCTTTTGTTCACTTTCATATTCTGACATATTATTAATTTGCATTTTACAAATGAAAGTAAAATGAGTATAATATTAAAAGATGAATATATATTTTACTGCTGATTCTGTAATTGACCAATCAAAAGTTTAGAGTTTTACCGATAAATAAATTGCAACTGAATGGGTTAAGAGCCTAATTATTAAAAACCTTACCATAAGAAGAAACACAATTTAAATTCACAATATATCAAGTAAATAAATAGGCAAGATTTAATCCAAAGCACATGATTTCCAATTTGCTAATGATTTGAATTTGTTTTCTTCAATGATCTATTATATATTATTCCACGGTTCTTAAAAGGAATTTCTTCAATATTTTATAAATAAAATATGATATTTGTTACATAATATATCATCATCATCATCATTATCAACCATTATCAATCCACTGCAGGATGAAGGTCTCTCCAAGTTTAATCCATCTTCTCTGATCTTTAGCTTCTCTTCTCCACATCACCCCTACAAACTTTCTTATTTTATCCATCCATCTCACATGTGGTCTCTTTCTGGGTCTTTTACAATCTCTTGGAATCCAGTTTAAAATTTCAATTGTCCATTTATTATCATCTCTTCTAACAATATGTGCAGCCCAACTCCACTTCAATCTTTTAATTTTTTCAATGAGGTCAGTAACACCTGTTTGTTCTCTTACCAATACATTGTGTTTATGATCTCTTCTTGTTACTCCCTTCATACATCTCTCCATACTTCTTTGAGTGGTCTGAAGTCTCTGAATTGCTCTTCTATTAAGTGTCCAAGTCTCAGATCCATAAGTAAGAACTGGTAAAACACATTTGTTAAAAACCTTTCTTTTCAAACACATAGGCATATTTCCTTTTAGTATCAAGTTATTTCTACCAAAAGCACTCCAACCAAGTTTAATTCTATGATTAATTTCCTCCATTATGTTTCCATCTGTATTAATAATCTGACCAAGGTATTTGTAACTGTTAACTTCTTCTAATTCATCATAATCAATCTTTATTTTCATATTTTGAGCAAATCGATTAAACATTACTTTAGTCTTTTTAACATTTATCTTTAGTCCTACTTTCCTACTTTCATCTGATAATCCCTGCAACATTTCCTGCAGATCTGAAGCATTATTTGCAAAAACAACTACATCATCTGTGAAATCCAAATGACTTAAGTTTTGGAGATATGGAGTCACCTTGTCTTACACCTTTCTCAATGTTGACTTTCCCAGTGTCATTATGTAATCTAAGTGTTTGCTGTTGCATTTTTATAAATATTCTTTAAAATATGACAATATCCTGGATCTATACCTTGATGATCTAATGATTTAATCACTGAAGAAATGTTTATAGAATCAAATGCCTTTTCATAATCTACAAATCCTAAGTATAATGGCAACTCATATTCATTTATCCTTTCTATAAATTCTCTCAATACCTGGATATGATCTACTGTACTAAAACCACTTTTAAATCCAGCTTGTTCTCTTGGTTGGTGGAAATCCAATGTTCTCTGTAGATGAGTAGTAATTATCTTGGTAAAAATTTTATATAAAACTGATAAAAGGCTGATAGGTCTGTAATTTCTAATATCTTCTTTATCACCTTTTTTAAATATTAATATTATTACTGCATTCTTCCAATCATCCGGTACATCTTTATCATTTAGACATTTGGTATATAACTTTGCTATTTTTTTTCTATTTCTTCACCTGCTTCTTTTAATATATCAATTATAATTCCATCATTACCTGGAGCCTTTCCTTTCTTTATACATTTAATTGTATGTCTCACTTCTTCATTTAAAATTCTGGGCAATTTGGAAGATGTAATAGATATAGGAGGTACTTGTTCTTTATTACTATAGAATTCTTGATAAAAATCTTCTACCAATTTCATGATGTCATCTCTCCTTTTAGTAATAATTCCATCTTTTTTTCTTATTGCAGATATAAATTTCCTACCAATACCAAAATGTTGTTTTATATTCTTAAGACTTTTATTTTCTTCTACAGCTTTCCGCACCATTTTACAAAATTCGAGATATTCAATTCTTTTTAATGCATCATTTTTGTATATCTTTATATTCCTTCTTTTATTCATAAATCCTCTAGTCTCAGTAGAAATTTTATTGATCAATTGCTGTTTCTTTCTACCAGCTATCTTTGTTGCAGTTTTCAAAAGTGTATCAGTTATTTTCATATTAATTTCATTCAAATCTGAATCATGTTCAAAATCTACTAATACTTGAAACCGATTTGTAAGTTCTAATTTAAATTCATTAGAATGTTTCTGAAGATTAGGAATATTAACTGTAAATATTGTTTTTCTTAATAATTTTTGTCTCTCTAGTTTTACATTAACATGTATCTTACACCTTACTAATCGATGATCGGTTCCTGTGTTAAATTTATTAAGAACATTACAATCTTGAAATATGTATTTCCTGATAGTCAAAATATAATCCAATTCTGCTGTACCTTCATTTGGATGCTTCCATGTCCATTTCCTTTCAACATTTTTCTCAAAAAAAGAATTCATAATATAAAGTTTTTCTTTTTCTGCAGACTCCACAAGTCTATGTCCTCTCTCATTTCTATTACCATAACCAAAATTACCCACAGCACTTTCATCTTTCATTTTTTAGCAATTCTAGCATTAAAGTCTCCCATAACAATTTTAAAATGATAATTACTCTGATCAAAAGCCTTTTGTACATCCAAATAAAAATCTTCTACTACTTCATTACTATGAGAACTTGTTGGGGCATAAACCTGAATTATTCTAGGGAAAAAATAATTTTATGGCAGACAGTAGTTTATAAAAATTAATTTAATAAAGAATATATATATATATATATATATATATATATATATATATATATATATATATATATATATATATATATAATGGTTATGGAAAAAAACATTTGTAATTGGTTCCAATTTAATTTAAACAGTAATTTTATAATTATATTTATATTTGTTGATATCCAAACTATTTCATTCACAAAATAATAAAACAATTAACTTTTCCAAAATTGATATAAATAGTGCTTGCTTATGTAATTCTTGTCTACCATTAAATGATTACATATGAGTTATATTAATAAATGAAATGTCCAGTGTGCTTTGTCATCTGAATGAAAATGAGGAAGATTATTTAATGGTACTAATTACTTATGCTGGATTGGCTGCCTGTTGCATTGTTACCAATCCAAAACAGCTACAAATGCCATTTATGCAGCCTACACTTATGTCTAAAAAAACAATTGTGTTTATCTTAGCAATTGCAGGCCACTTGATGGCATTGCAGAGAATTATTATGGTCTATTTTGTACTTTGTGACACTTTTATGGAAATAACACAATTCACTCTCCACTACCATATCATCTGTTGGTGTTTGTATTTCAAGTGGCCACAAGTTTTGATATCTCCAAAGCAGAGTAATTTCAGTTCTACTTAAATCACACAGTATTACTCACTAAGAATTGTCACACCATACCCACCCTTCCCTACACAACTTGGAATGTGCATAACATTGGGAAAGGGTAGGGCCAAACATGATTCAGCCAAGCTCATGCAAAAACTCATGCTTTCATAAGAAATTATACGAGACAATAAATGGTGTACAAATTGTGCCAGTTGCTGATGTCAGTCAGGCTCCTGCAACTGAAGGTATTTGATTCCTAAAAATAAAATATTAAAGATGTAGTAGGAAAAACAAGGATAAAAAATGTCATTAATAGTAAAAGTTATTTTTAAAAAGAACAAAATAGAAATCATGCATTACAATTCATTGTATAGCTCAATAAAAGTTGCCATATTTTAACCATAAAAAAAAAAAAAAAAAACAGAACAAAAGTTGAAAAAGTCTGAAGTTTTGATGTCATTGTAATTTTTTGGGGGTCGTGGGTTGAAATGATCAAAAATGTATTTAATAGGAAAAGTTTTTTTGAAAAACAAAATGGCAAAATAGACATTGTATAATACAAATAAAGCCAAACAATGCCATATAGTTACCGTCTTTAAAAAAAAGACAGTGAAAGTTTAAAAAGTCAAAAGTTTTGATCTAATTTAATTTTTTTTAGGAGAAGTGGGTTGAGAAATACTTTGTCTTCACTGAGACAAAAGATAGAGACAAAATTTATTTTTGGTTTGTTTTTATTTTTTTTAAAAAGGTAATAAAAATTTGTTTTAAAAAAATTTTTTTTAGTATATCAGTGGATTACAAATAAAGCCAAAAAAAGTTGATTTATAGGCAAAAAAAAAGTTGTTGTTGTTTTTTTTTTTAAAAAAAAAAAAAAAAAGAAAAAAGTTGAAAAAGTCAAAAGTTTGAACTTATTTTAATATTTTTGGGGATGGGGTGGATTGATAAATACTTTGTCATCAGGTAGACAAAGGTTAGAGACAGAGTTATTTGTGTTTTTTTTTTAATGTAATAAAAATTGGTTTAAAAAATAAAAGTTAACGCCAAAAATCAAATTAGCCATATAGCCCCCCCCCCCAAGAAAAAACTCACTAAAAATGAAATATTAAAGAGGGAGTAGAAAAAAATTAAAGGGATCAAAAAAAGGCACCATATTTTAAAAAATCATAGCCTGCTAATGTTGCATTGTATTGTTTTTGCCTGGTAACATTTCTTTCACATGACCAAGCCCAGCTAAGTAATTAGTACTTATTTAACACTATCCATAAATTAATTAAAAAGAAAAAGAAATATTCACTCTTATAAGTTTATTTTATAGGCCAGTATTAATAAATAGTTGTATTCACATGTATATTGAAAACATAACTTTTCAATTATAGAATTGATGTTGGATAAACACTGTATACTGGACATAATTGGGAGCTATGTATTGAATGAATATATTATATTTACCATTTAATGTACATATTTTATATACTTATTCATTTTACAAGCATAGTATTAATTGCATAAGTATTATATAGATAATTTTCTGTAAATAATTGTGTGCATTTATTTAAAGTCATTATTTATGTGAAGATCAGGAAAATATTTAACACTATCCATAAATTAATTAACCCACTTATACCTCAAATGACAGAGAAACATCTTTTGGCCAAGTCACCCCCTGGTGAATTTTTCAATAAGTATTATAAGTTAAAATGCATGTAAAGCTGTATATTTTATTATAATAATTTTTTTGCTTAAAAATTCCACACTAAAAGGTACAAACTTTAAAATTCCTATTCTTACAATAGACATGAGCCCTGCCCTGAACTTCTTCAGCCATAGTGTGTTGCCAAGGCTGTAAAACATTCTAGGTTTTATAATATTGAAATTTCCAAGAATGCAAAAACCTGTTTATTTCATAATTTATTATGGTTTTAGATTTTTTTTAAAAAATAATTTGCACTATATTTATTAGATATCAAGAAATATAAATTATTAATAACTTATTTTGACTTGGAATACTTTATTTTCAAAATATATTGTTTTATTAGCAACTAGCATAAATATGGCCAGAAGCAAATTTGAAAACCAGCTATGATATAAACAATCTACTTGATATTTAGGAGTAAGAAAAAATCACAAATTTGCAATAAATATTCAAAAAACTTAAACTTTTAAAGCATAATTCATTAGATATTAGAAAAATAAATAATTATTTATTCAGATGTGTAAATTTGAAGAGAATTAAAAATGATTTATTTGATTTTATAAACTGAAAATAATCTTTCTAGATACAATGATGTGTAAAGTCTTTGTTTTGATTACAACCTCATTTTTTAAATATTTACACAAACAAAATGTGAACATTTAAAATTTATTTCAGTAGTAAATAAAAATATCTATCAAATGAAGTCAAATGTATTATTTTCTGATATGTAATAATCATGTTATCATATATTTTACATTGACATGTGAGACAAAGAGAAACATTAAAATAGCAAAGTATGGTAGGGATAAAAAGAAATATTAACTTTTATAAGATTATTTAATAGGTAAGTATTTTATCATTAATGACATGCTCTAACTTGTAACATTTTGATTATATAATTGATGTTAGACAAATGCTGTAAACTGGACATAATTGAAAGCTATTTACTGAAGAAATATATTATATTTAACATTTAATGTAATTATGTTATTGTATACTTATTCATTGTAAAAGTATAGCATGAATTGAATAAGATATATATATATATATATATATATATATATATATATATATATATATATAATATATATATATATATATATATATATATATATATATATATATTCTTGTCTGTTTTTAAGTTGTTGTTACATTCCTTGATAAAGGATTTTTGGAAATGTTTAAAAGGTATATATAATACTGTGAAATTATTTTCTCAACAAAATTCAACATATTTTTCTAATGCATGAATTATAGGAAAAAGTGGATTTACTAAATCAACATCTAACTGGTACATCGCTAAATAAATAATAAAAAAATTGGGGATTTATTATTTATTTACTTAACATGTTTCCATGTAAAAATACAAATTGGAATCAGAATTTTTGATATGTAATTGAAGAATGAAATGATTTGCTAGTAATATATTATTATATTCTTAATGTTACTATAGAAACATGGCTGGTGGCAAGATAATCTCATTACTATTGAATTATTATTGATTCTATATCAACCTAACTTATTACAGTAATTATGTTCAAATTAAACGGACATTGCACACGGGGAAAAAAGCAAATACACAAAATGAGATTAACATAAGGAATTAATATTAGATTATAAACAACAAACTTGTTTAATGTTACAAACAATTTTTTTTACTGAGCATAAATTCTTCAAAAATATTAAAATTTGATAATTCGGTTACTTTAAAACAAATAAAATATTTACTTTTTTTTTTAATATTTTTTTGCTAATTTCATTTTAAATGTTGCAAATGCTGTTTAATAAAGGTTCGGAATGTTCGTTATTGATAATAATTTAACAAATTTTCAGATGTGATGGCACTGATTACATCATAGATTTATGTTTATTAGAGAATAATTGTTTTCCTTGTTAAATAGTATTCTTGGGAATATGCAGATAATTTTATAAAATGCTGCATTTTAAAGTTAATATTAGCAATATTATTACACAAATGCAAATTATTTTTAGAACAACTTTTCTTAAAATGAAACTACTGTTATATAAATTACTGAATGGTCCATCAGAAAAAGAATAATGCAATAATTGGAGATATAAATCAAAGACTGTTCTAAGCAATACTTATACAAATAAATAAACAAATAAACCTACTACCTATATGCTAAAAAAATTATAGCTGGAGAAATCAAATTTCATTTTATATTTTAGTGGAATACTTTCAAACATTTATAAATAATTTTATACCATATGAAAAAAGTGAGTCAGCAATATTTTTACTAATAAAAATATATACATTATAGGCAAGTTATTGATTATAAATTAAGCTGAGTGTGTATTACTTAATTAAACAAGTAATTATAAACACTAGTATCCATTAAATTAAATATATCATAAGTATATACGATTGTATGATCAAAAGCAACAACTGTACTTTTTTCCTTGAATATCATAACTGATCAAAAAATTATGTAAGCACCTATACAGAACTATGTAACTTTGATTAAAATATCACTTGAATGGTTTAAGTAATTATTGGAATAGAAATTAAAACACAAAATATAATGAAGACAACATAATAAATACAATCAATTTTACTTATAAAAACACATAATAATTATTATTAATAATATTTTACTAATAGCAAAAAAATACAATCCACTTATTATGTTAATGCAATTATTTATATTGCTAGACACCAACTTTGCTTATAATCTCTTTCAAAATGCATTTGTACTTTACTAAGAAAAATAATACAGGGGGAAGCAAAGTAATATGGGGGTTGTTGGTTTTTTTTTTTTCATGAAAGTTTTAAATAAAATTGAATGCTGACAAACAATGTCTTAATCATTTATAGTTACTCTTTTTAATATACAGATTATATAAAAAAACAACATATGTAAATCGAAAACCTAACAGGATTTAATAAATTTATTAAACCATATACATATATTGTAATAGTCATATTTGTGAATTTACACAAAAAATCCAGAGTTTTAGTAAACCATCCCAGGGCTGATTGAAATAAGGTTGTTGAGACCCTGAAACCAATCTCACCTCAATTACTTTACCAATGCTTAAAAATTTACCACTCTACGATTGACATATATGAAGCTACGCATATTTCTTTAATCCGCAATAGTAGCACATTGGTAGAACATGAGACTATGATTTAAAACTGACATATTCAAAAGTATAGTTGTGTATAGACATGACTCAATCAACAGATATAAATAAATTTGGATTGTAATTCATAAATAACTAAGTAATAATCAATAATTAACTAATGAATAATGAGCATAAACTGAGACACTAAGCAAAGTTATATTTTAAATAAATTTAATATAAGCCAAATTTAAGAAAATAAAATAAACAATTAAAATATGGGAAATTTGTCTCACTCACAGGTAATGATGATTTTATAGGTTACAAGCTATTAATTCAAATATTTGATATTTTATCTCACTTGCAGGTGATGATGAGTTTATAGGTTACAATTTGTTTAATTTTCATGAGGTTTATTTTTATAGTCTTAGAAAATGGTTTCAGGTTTAGCTCATGATTATCTATGCCTTATTTATGCCATGCTATCAGTAATAGACTTGCCTTAGTCAATTTGAAGAAGTGATTACCATTAATGGCAATTTACATTTATATAATTAGTAATGCATTTTTATATAAATTATAAGCTTACAAAACTAGATTCCTTTTCAGATCAAAGCTGAAATATGAATTGTTATGGCAGGATGAACAGATGGTGGGGAGTAAGACTTCAGATACAAAGGCATTTATAAAATACATAAACTGAGTCTGTGCAACTTGAATGTGTGCTTGCTCATGGGATTCATTACTATGTAATCAGTTCCTCTAGACTGTAGTTCTTGCTGTGAATCAGATACATTTATTCCAGGTGATTGAACAGCTTGCAATGATATCTGGATCCTTATGCTCCAGTCGTAAATAAGAGAAATGAGGTGGCCATTAAAACCAAAGCCCATTTTGAAAAGAGTGTTGTCCAAGTTAAGGAGATGGGGTTGCCATTAAAATCAGAAGCCCATTCATATTAAAACATACAGCTAGAAGTATAAACACATATGTGCTTTCTCAGAAGACATTTTCCCTGCTAACTACATCATTATATAAAAAAATTCAGGTGCAAAACATTAGTTTTGTTATATAGAACCACCATAAATCAGTTCATAATTTAGCATTTATAATTATGCTATTAAAGAAATATAATTATTCTAATTTACTAAGATATCTATATAGGCTTCCATATAAATCTAAGGAGGCTACATCATATTTTGGCATAATTATAAGATTAAATTCTAACTTTATGTTGTATTTCATCATGTCTTCTAAATATGAATCAATTAGTTCATTTATTGCAAATACATCTTTAAGCATTTACAATTGCTTAATTACCTCTCAATAAATATTATTTTACTCATTTCAGAAGAGAGTTTTGTTTGTGTGCTAATAAACACAAAATTATATAAGTGTGAGAACATCTAATCATTTCTCAACAATTAATTTAAATATTAATAAACTTCGTTCTGAATAAACATATCAGAAATACATAAACAAATAATTAAAAATAATATAAGCATAGACTTAACTCTAAAAAATATAAAATTATAGATAAGATTTGGCTTTATTTTCTTTGTTGTAATGGAATGAAATTAAAATAACTTAAATCAATTTAAATTAAATCAAATCAAATCGAATTAAATCAAATAGGACAAGACTTACAAATTAAATAGTAAAATAAAATTACATTTTAGTTCAGAAATTAATACTTGAAACGTTTAAAATAAATTAATTTAGACACTATTGGCCATTTATAGTAATTTTAGTTAGCTTTGAGAAGTTAGAAGATTTAGTTTTAAATGTTCATTTTAAAATCTGCAGAAATTGGTTATGCTTTAAGCTCTGTTGTCTGACATGATTTCTTGATCATGGGCATTCTCCTGTTCTTACTGATACTGGCTCTTATTTCAGGGGTCCACATTTTGTAGACCATTCTTGGGATCAGAAAGCAAGTTTATTGTCTTTCTACCCCATAAATTTCATTTTGTATGATTTGATTACATTCAAAATGATTATAATTAAACTATTGGAATAATACCTTCAAAATTTCTGAAGCAAAGTTTATATACTGATCTCCCCCTTCTCTTTTTTGATCACCACTTGTTTACTAGTCTTAGTTTCATATCGGTTTCTCTAATTTAATTTGCTATATTCTCAGAAAATCCAGAGATCCCTGCATGATAGTAAAGAGATAATAAAATTCTCCATTAATGTCAGTTTATAATTCAACATTGTAAGATATTCCTATAGTTCTTTGAAATAAGCTCCATTCTACAGAAGGTAGCTGCATTAAATATGTAAACCAACTTTCCACAAAAATCATATATGTTTTTTACCATTTGCACATATAAAACCTCCTTTGTCTATATATAAACAACTTAAAACAAATGTCTGTAATTTTACAAAGTACAGATTATTTATTGTTATTTTTCATTCACTAAACCCATAAGATTGATAAATATACTATTCGTTGATTACATTGATTGTTTATTTTAATATGTTTGTTTGGAGCAATTAGATTCCTATTATAAGTGTCTAAAGCATTTCCCAAATTCAATTAAAAAATCACCTCATACATTTTTAATATGAACGTTTGCCTCATTGCTTTTCAATACCATTGTTCAAAAATAATTTTGGAAAAGTTCATATTTTTCCCTTTCTAAGTTCATTTTAATTAATTTATAAATAAATGAAATGCTTTTATACTGTGAGCCACTGCACACATTCACAGTGTATTTATTTTTATTCACTAATATAATTGATGTGTATGCATTCAGTAATAAATTACAATTACTCAACTAATAGATAAATATTTTTATCAATATTGATAATTCTTAACAATTTTTATATTTTTTGAAAAAATATTGTTTGAAGATCAAACAACATAAATATATTTATAACACATAAAATTAAAAGATTTGTATAGAAATGCAACTTTTTTTCCTTATAATTATTATCTTTTACATTTTGCATTTTCTAAAATTAATTCTTATAAAATATTTCTTAAATAAAATTACTCTTTTTTTTTTTTCTTAGGATTTACATTGCCAATGAAAATCTCTTGGGCTTGACATAAATAAGAAATAAATTTTGTCTTTGATCTGTATGCTACTGGAGATTTTTTTTTCTTTTGTACTGAAATAATATAATCAGAACACAACATTGAAAAACAGGCATCTCCAAATCATCTTGGGAATGTAAAATAATGAACATTGGAATCAATAATGCTTATTTTTTGCGTTGATATTTTATGAATTATAATAGTCAGGCATCTATTAAAATGTTGTTTTACTTCCTGGCAATCTTTTGAATAAAATTCAGATGCTGGTATTTTTATAATATTTTTTTAAACTTTTAATTAGCAGCTGATTTTTTTATTTTATTACAAGTTGTTGTTGTTGTTACTATTATTATTATTATTATTATTATTATTATTATTATTATTATTATTATTATTATTATTATTATTATTATTATTATTATTATTATTATTATTATTATTATTATTATTATTATTATTATTATTATTATTATTATTATTATTATTATTATTATTATTATTATTATTATTATTATTATTATTATTATTATTATTATTATTATTATTACATTAAATTTATGTGTAAAGTAATTTATTATTTAACTAAATACACATTGTCAAGCATTGGTGGTCGAGAGGTCAGCGACTGCTGCTTTACTAAGCAGTTGTCCCGGGTTAGTGGTTCGCTTTCTGGGTGATGCTATGACACATGAGAAAAAACAATAGACATTTGCTTTTAATAATTACATTAATACATTATTTGTATGTAGCTACAATATGAAATTATAATTATTTGTAATATAGACAATATCATTTAAATTTAAGTATGTGAAATAATGCATTATTCACACAAGTATTCTCTTTCTTCCCAATCAGATATTTTCAATAAGGTATCAAAAATAAACATAAAATAAATCAACATAGAATAATGATATTTTTTATTAAAAACTAAAATATAAATAAATAGAAGATTGCGTTGCTGTACTATATTTATTAATAACAATTGATTTACATACAATATTTGATTTAATACTGTTTCGATTTTTTTTATCTTTATCATTTTTTATCAACGAAACATATTTCCAATTCAATTTAAAACAAAATAATATATATCTGCACTTAAAATAGCAATTCAGTCAGTATATATATATATATATATATATATATATATATATATATATATATATATTGTACCGGTATAAATCCACCACGCTTACCCATACACAGTACCCGAGTTCAAACCCAGTCCACGTTTAAGAATAAATTCCAAAACGCCAACTAAATTCAAACCCAAACCCCGGTATGACCAACCGATGATGACTTTATAACAGCACGGGGTTATCCCTTTACTAGCTCAACTCAGAACACAGACTAAATTACTTACAGTTAATTATATATAGATCTATTATACTCTGGATATTGGTACGGTCATTAATGTAATGTATATATTTAAGTTGCCAATACAGACAGTAGGTGACTAAATAGACTTCGAGAGTAATGAGGTGGGAGACACAAAATTAGATTAAATAAATTGTTTAATAATAAATAGAAAGCATTAACAAATATTATTCAAAAGTACGGTAAGACTTCCATAAATATTCTATTATAATTGGCTACTAGTCTTTAGTAATCATTTTACCTGGTAAACAAACTCATGCCAATATCGGTGTAGTTAAATGATTGACGGGTGGCTAAGGGAATCAGAGTATTTGGGGCATTGAAAATATTTATCTACTATTTTTATTAAGTTATTTTATTCGAATAGATTCGAGCCGTTGCGTATACGAATAGTTGGAGGTGGCTTCGCATAAATATGATATCTAAGATTGATGTACTAATGGTTTCCTAGATTAAGGAGCCCTACAGTAATCACTTGTGGTGCATCAATGGAATACCGGGCGGCTTGTACTTTGACAAGGCTTAATGCCCCCAAGTAGATCCGGGACACTACAACCAGCCGGGATCATTTCGAAACCCGGTGATCCAAGAGATTACCTGGAAAAGAATTGCTTTCTTTCCCATATGGTAGTACGGCGAGACGCCAACTTCGGCGAAGGAAAGGCATTGCCACAGTCATCGAGGACGAGTGCTTGAAGTGGATTTGAAACGGAATTACACAAAACCTAGATAATCTATTCGTCTATTTCTACGCAACAGGCTGATATAACTATTCCAATAAAATATGGCGGAATCAAACTGACCGCGAAAGCAACAATTAATTAAGTTTACTCTGAAACCTTTAACCCCTCAGGTTGTTCAGGCGGTAGCGATAGTAACAAATTATACACTGAGAATTATTTCTCATTTCGTGTAGGCAACAAGATGATAAAACTTTAAAACCATTTTACATATTTAAGATTGAAAGATAGGTTACAATAGTATGACAAAAATAAAGGAGAATAATAAAGTGATTTAATATCTGCCAACTCAATATATGAAATAATCTTTAATTCAAAAAAAAAAACGAACTTACTTTTAAAATAACTATAATCAATATTATAAACTAGCTTTAAACAGAGTTGGGAAATATTTCTATTGGCATCGTTTGTTTATAGAATAAGTTACAAAAAACATATAAATGTATTCATTTGAATTATTATTATTAGATACAATATTTATAAATTATCTTCTAAAGACTAGAGCGGAGGAAAAAGAGAAAAGAAAATTTACTGACAGGTTTTAAAAAGTAGCATTATAAAAGAAACAAAACTTACATGTGATTAATTTGATTGACAGATTAACTATAAAATTAAGCTCGGGAGAAAGTTAAAAGTTCATGTAACACAGTTACACTTCTTTCTTCATCCAGCTTGGCTTCTCACGATGGTATTTCTGACGAACGTAGGCGCGCATTTGAAGTTTACTTGAAAGGCATAGTCAATTTGGAGATTGGAAGCTGGAAATTTTGAAGCACGTAAAGCATGATCAGACAGCGGCACGAAGATTCAAATTGGCAGGACAGAGATCAGCTCCTGGCACTTAGCCCATCGACATTACGGTTTACTGGTGGACTTCTTAACAAGAGTTGTAGCGATTTCTCTAGCAACTGCTGTGCTGTCTTGAGACTATCTACTCTCAACCACGTCAAAAGTTAGAATGTTAGTTTTTTCTAAGATGGCCACGGTTGACCTTTCTGCCTGGTTTTTGTTTTAGGCTCCGCCTACTTTCCTCTAGCCTCCAGCAATCCAACTTGACCATACAATATCAATTATCCATTTCCATTGTTCCATTTTCAGCTATCTTTAACTTTAATACACAATTTTAAATTGACCAAGCAATTACAAAATATAAATTCCTTATCTAATTTTCAAATACAAATTAATTACTCTATACATTTGTACAAGACAGATTTTAATTAAAAACACTGATCAAAGGAATGTGACTTTTGATCAGTATTTTTAAACGACTTTGTATAATTCTAAAAAGTTAAAATTTAAACAAATACACCCGCAATGAAACTTTTAAATTAAGCCGCTATAAATTCACAAACCACGCACACACGAATATTATTTCATGATTTGTGATATTTATACACGGAATCTTTACATATCTTTTTACAAAACATAAAATATATCCCAATTTTTATGTGACTTGAAATAGAAAAATCTCATTGCGGGCAAATAGTAGTTCGAATTACCGTACTTCAAAAAACACATGAAACTAAGATCGGTTCTTCGATCTGTCTGTTTCAATATATATATATATATTTGTTTGAATTATTATTATATAATTTAAAAATACAGACATTTAATGGTTGTAGTTATTTATATATATATATATATAAACTGTTATTGGGAAATCTACCAGGTTTTGTCTTATCATTATATCGATAACAAGTATACATATAGTTTATAACTCATATAAACACAACGTCATTTACACAGTTAATAAATAAATAACATAAGATACATCTGCTTCTTCAAATTTATTACTTTTATAAATAAATAATGATTAGAAAAAATATGTAATGTTGCTAATGATAAGTCCTTTACATAAAATTCTGAAATTTGTATATGTACATGCACGATGTTGCACTGGCTTGCCTTTATTACAAAGTATGATTAATACTATATTATTAAATATATTAATACTAGAACATGGATGTCTCTCATTCCTTGTTTCTACACATACATCTGGACACATATCTACACACAATATAATTTTATCAATAGATATATGAAATTTTTACAACAAATTAATAAACGAAAAAAGGATATATGTTCTTCAACATGTTACAAAGTCTAACCATATATCTTTTATTTTTGAAGTTTATAGATGTGCTGATAAAAGAATAATATAATTAATGGTTTAGTGATTGAAATAAATCCATTTAATTAGTATTTATGCTTTAATTATTAAATTCAAGAAATGCAAGTAAACCCTATTTAGTAAAACTTAATTTTAAAAAAAGATTGTAGGTATACAGTCACAAGCAAATAATTGTACATGTTTTATGTAAAAAAATTACTTTTACATAAAGCATTATTAGTGATATTAGCAATTAAGCCAATGCATATGCGCTTTAAAGATAAATTATAAATGAATACTTTCACTTTTTTCAAGACACAAGATATAGTGGTTTAGAAAGAATGGAATGAATCCACCCATTCTTTCATCCCAAACATTTATGTATGGACAAATCTTAAGTGTATGGAAATGAGAGCATGAAGGTGTTAAGCAATCACTAATTACATTTGTTATGTTTGAACAAATAATACCTTAAAATTTTACAATTTATGGCCACCATTATTTAGTTGAAATTAAAATATATAATGAGATATTATTTTATATAACTATATGTTTTAATACTGTAATAGTGATAGTAGTGATTGAGCCAATGCACATGCACTATAAAGATAAATTATAAATGAATACTCTCACTTTTTTCCAGACACAATATATAGTATTTTAGAAAGAATGGAATGAATCCACCCATTCATTCCATTCTTTCTAAAATAATATATCTTGTGTCGGGAAAAAAGTGAGAGTATTAATTTATAATTTATCTTTAAAGCACAGGTGCATTGGCTTAATAGCTAATATCACTATTACAATATTAAAACATAGGACTATATAAAATAATATCTCATTATAAAGCATTATTCTTTTAGACTTTTGAATAAATCATCTATATACACTACATAGTACTGCACGCACCATTGGAAAAGAGAGAAACAAAAAACTGGATAAAAGTTGAAAAAAAAAAATTAATACACATGCTAAATTCTTTACACTTTGATCACATTATTTTAAACATATCAAACATGGAGAAAAAAAAAATCTCTTACAACTTTTTTTAAAAAATACATATAAAGAGAATTCAGTACTCAGGGTATGTGGGTGTTTATATTGAAGCCTCACGTGTTGGGGACAATCCAAGATAAAAATGATTTGAATGCCTTCTCTTGTAGAAGCATTTATCATAAAAAATAAAAAAAAGCTTGTTTAGAGCTCATTAGCATGCTTTTAATTTTATATATTTGTAAATGCAAGCTCTATATAAGTCATGTGACATCTGACTTTTTATTATTACTATATATATTCTTTTCAGTTGTATTTGTAATTCAAATTTGCAAACATTTGTTCATCTGCATAAGTATGTAGTTTATTTCTTTTTTATAATATAAAGCTGAAAGCATGTTTGTTGAAATTGACTATAACAAACATGTTGAAATTTGAATGTATCTATATGTTTATCAAATAAGGGTGTGAATGGAGCCAATTTACACAAAGAAGACTTCCGTTATGATTACAATCAAAATACTTGCATTGATAAAGTTGTTTTGTTGTTGTTCTCTGATAAAAATAACTGGTTATTTAGTTTTTTGTTTAGATATTTATTTTAATTGTTTAAATGCAGGCATGAAAAAGCCTGTACTATAGAAAAAAAAAAAAATTAATCGTTTAACTGCTCGTGTTACTTATAGCAGTGTTCTTCAACCCTTGGTCTGCGGCCCGGTACTGGGCCCGCATAACTTTTCTGCAGGTCCACATGCTAGATGGGCAGTAAAAAGTTTGTAATAATAAATAATAAGTTTAAACTTTTAATTAATATAGCCAATTTTTATTTATTTTTTCATCTCATTTTTACCCAATTAAAAAAAAAAGAAAACAGAACGAAAACAAAATCTAATCAATCATTCATAAATTAATTTGTTTTTCTAGTTATGAGAGATGTTTATGGGGGGGGGGGTAGAATTAATTTTTTTATTATTTTTCTAAAAAAACTTTAAAAAAAAAGTTTTTTATTATATAAACTCCATATATACAAAACTTTATCTTATATATTTAACATTGTTGTTTTGATCAGTTATATCAATTATGCTTATCTTTAAGAAAATTTATCTATAGACTTCTGCAGGTCTGCAAAATCTTATCCTTATTTTTTCTGGTCTGCGGAACCTTATCCTTATTTTTACCGGTCCGCAGGTGTGAAAAGGTTGAAGACCACTGACTTATAGTATCTCGTATTCTAGGAAATACTAGTGAAACAATTTACAGTACGGTAATGGAGCAAAGTTGTGTGTATCAGAGATAAAATACTTACTTTATTTTACACTTTTTTACTTTATTTTAATATTAGTTTATTTCTTGTTCTTTATGTCTGAGAATATATATTATGGAGAGTTTATAAATACAACTCTTTTATTAAAAGAATAATTTACTAAACGTGTAATTTTCGTTCTATTTTATAATCTCAAAAAAGCAATTAGTTTTCAAAAAAGCATTTAATATTTTTAAAGCTATTTTGCAAATTGTTTTTTTTCCCCATTAAAAAAAAAAAAATCAAGTTTCGTCATTATAATAAAATTGCAGTAATACTTATTAACATTTTAAATAAATTTAAATTTTAAATAAAAGCGAAATCTAGTGCAAATTTGTAAAGTTTTGTTTTTAGTTTTTTTATATAGACGATTTAGCAGAAATAATAGTTATTCATCATTATTTATATAACAAATATAGTGAAAACAAAATGTGATAACCAAGAAAATAACATTTCCGAGTTGATATACATAAAAGTGACAAGTAATTTTAAAACAATAGAAAGGATTAGAAAATTCTTAATAAATAAATACACAATAAATTATAAACACATAAATATATTAATTCCAAATAAAAATATGCATATAAATACTTAAATAATTTATATTTTTATTTACTTATTATTTAGATGAAATGGACATGCAACCGGATAGGTAAATGATTAGATAAATGAATGGATTGATGGCTAGCAAGTAGGCAAAATCTTGGATTGCTAATTATGTAAATAAAATATTGATAAATATATAAAATAACATGGATATAAAAGTATATATAAATATTTCAATGGATGGAAGGACAAAAATATAAAAAAAGATAGACAAATAGAATTGCAGATATAAATGTAGATAGAAAGATTAATAATAGATAGAAGAATAAATAAATAAAGTGACATTCAATTACAAATATTTTTTTTCTAAATAAAAAAAAAAAGTCTAACAAAGAAATATATATATATATATATATATTGCAACCCCCCCCCCCCCCGAAACGAAAAAATATTTTTTTATATATTTTTGTGTTTTTATGTTGTATATTCACCAAAGAGAAAAAAAAAGATGTAACTCAAAGTTTATTGTTTTTCTTTATTATTATTTTTAATTCAAAATAAAAATCCAGTAATATAATAATAATATTTTGTTTCCTATCAAAAAGAAATTTTCTCAACTTTTCTAAAGTTTTATCTTTTCTTAAGATATCCACAAATCCCTTACTTATTTCTTTTATCATTTCAATATTTTTAATATCTTTCTTATTCTCTTTTTACCTGAAAACCATACAAGAAATTAAAAATATATGTAATCTTATTTTTGGAGCAACTATGTCCAAATCCATTACCATAACAATAATTCACAAATCAAATACTAAAATATAATAACATTGAACGATCCCTTTTCTAAACAAATATGGTTTATATTATAATAGACATTTTTAGTTGAGGACATATTCATATATAAGCGATTAAACTGATAATGACTGGATAAAATAGGTGAAATTTTAAATTAAGAGATAAATTATGATTGTCATTTTCAATGTAAGGGTAATTTACAATATAACTTTTGTCACTCTCACCACCAAATCCAGCTGATTTTAATGTAACTTTAGTTAATACCCAACTAAACATATGTTTTCACTCATAAAGTAACTAAACCCATGCATACATGCATGCAGACACAACAAATGTGTATTTTTAACTACATTGAGGAAGTATCAAGATAAATCAATTTTACTTATATATTAGAAAAATGAAAACAGGAAAAAAAAAAAACCTTACTAATGTATATGTATGTAAACAACAATTTTATTATCAGTTATCATACATTATTTTAGAATACTTGGATTAAGTAAGCACGATAATGACCTAATGTCACACCAATCACTAGGTAATCAAATATGGAAGATGAAAGCATATTCCTATTATATAATTTTATTTTGCTTATAATTTTTGTAATACATGAAGGCAATAGAGTTCACACAGCAATAGAAAAGGAACTAAGTTGCTAGTATACTGGACAATGGAAGCTGAGGGCAGTATAAAACAAACCTAATTCATTTCCATGATCTTTTTACTATTGTAAAATAAGGTGAATACTGTATAAAACAATATCAGGAAATAAAATGTTTGAATCTTGGGGAAAATAAATGCCTTATTCAAATACTTCAAATTATTTGTTGGACTATTATAAAATAAATTGCAAAAAAAAAAAAAAAACTACAACTGATATTTAAACAAAGACAATTTCAATAAATTCAAGCATTTGGAAGAAATAATAGAGATGACTTAAATAGACTTTTAAAATAAAAAAGGACTGTGCTATTCTTCAAATACAAATAAAAGTATGAATTAGAACATCATCAGTGTAATTATATATAAATTATGGAATAATTTTGTTATTATAAAAATCATTTAGCAGCAAATACTGAATTAAAAAGATTTTAACTGTTTATATGCTGCAAAATTATGTTTTGTGGATAATTCAATAATGTTGTAGGGCTAACTGTTATTAACCCTGACAACAGAAAATGTGATGGTTTAGTACTTAAGTGTGTTAAACCTGCCAAAACATAGAAAACCTCATATAGAATGTCCAGATGGGTACAGAAATTAGAACAACAGAAGATGAAAATAACATGACTCTGAATATGTCAGCAAGGTGTCTCCATGCTTGACTGGAACAATTATGGACTGTATATATCTTAAACCTTAGTTAAGTAATTCACAAACCTTATGCTAGTTATTTTGAAAAAAGTATTAATTTGTTGTGTGATATTTTTTAATTATGTGTATGTCTGTAGAATTCTGTATTTTTTATTATTATTATTTTTAGTCCATTGTAGCTAAAGTCAGGAAAATGTGGGGAGAAAAATTGCTAAGCTAAAAATTTATTTTATTTTATTAAATAAAGTTTAGATAACCCTTAGTCTGTAGTAATATGATATTAGGGATGATTACCATTAGAATCATTATTACAATATGGAATGTAGGTAAGATGATATTCATTACTGATCCATATTAAAAAAAAAAACACACTTGCTACAGGATAGTTTGTTATTTATTTTTGTTGACTAAGCATTGTTCATATTTGTTTATTCAATATGAATGATTAACATTTTGCATGAATGGTCTTTTCTATTAAACTTGTATATAGTTAAATAGGGATGTTCCAAGAAAAGAAAAGACTACAATTGGAATTAAACGGAGAATCTACTGAATACATCTTCATATGTTTTTGTAAAACAGTTAGTTAGCTTCATATTCATTGTAAGATAGAATTAATGATTTTTTTCACTGTTATCTACATTGTATGCAATGAGTATATATTCATGCATGCATATCATAGGAAGGGTTGGGGTAATGCATATAATTAAATGTTAATATCATAGTGAAATATACCTTACACACATGTATATAATTATTTTTACTCTTTTTGTTAAAAGAGTTTTTCAATTTTTATTCCATTTATAAATAAACAGTATCAATAAGTGTGGATATAATGTAGTTCATAATACCAATAAACTTTTTTTTATAAAGCTTAAATAATAAATCTTTTCAGCTTAAATGATTTCTGAAAAAATATATTAAATACTTAATAAAAGTTATAATATACATACATTTTCAAGTTCCCTTCAGTTATTCACTCCACTTTATATAATCAATACACAAGAACACATACATGTGAAAATGATAAATGGTCTTCAATATAATATATTGTGTGTGAACCAGTACTCATCAGTTTCCAAATCATCTTCTCCCTCATATATATATATATATATATATATATATATATATATATATATATATATATATATATGTGTATATATATATATATATATATACACACACAAAGATTTTCACAGGTCTCAGATATATAAAAGTCATATTTTGCGGGTTCATCCATATTAAAACAATTTTAAATATTGATATACCGATGTTTTGACTTCATCACACAAGTTATTCACTGGGTGATAAAATGTAGAAAGATGGTTGTAGAGGCACTACAATTACTGATTTGAAAAAAAAAAAAGTTAAAGTTCCACCAATAGCAAAAATGTTGAATTTAGAATGTTTTTTTTTTTTTAAATTATTTCTACCTTTTATCACCCAGTGGATGACTTGTGTGATGAAATCGAAATGTCGGTATATCAATATTTAAACTTTTTAACATAGATGAACCCACAAAATATGTTATATATTTCTAGACTCCCAGTGTTCCACTGAGGTGAACCATGAGCTTAAAAACAACTGGTCTAAAGCTAGGGACTTTCTTATAGAGATTTTGAATTTTTTTCTTTCAACACTTATAAAATAAAAATAAGAGCTAGTGGTAACCTCCATCTAGTGATCATATATATATATATATATATATATATATATATATATATATATATATATATATATATATATATATATATATATATATATATATAATCAGTGCTCAGTTTATATTAACATAATAAATCTTCAAATATTAATGGTTACATTTTAATCTTCCCCACCCTCCAATATTTCGATCATTTATATTATTAAAAATCTGATTATGGGGTCAGAGTAAATTAAACTCAACATGGGTGTGACAATAATATCAATACCAAGAAGGGATTTGAGCATTTCATCAATAGATTTAAAATAATATGGATGACTGCAGAGTTGGGGAGTGAAGAAGTTTAATTCTGTTCATTAAAGTTTGAAAATTTGCTATCTTAATATAAACTAAGCACTGATTATGTGTTTATGTGAGAGATCATAATCTAGACCAACTGATGAAAGCTGATTTAGCTGAAAATATGTATATTGAAGATCATTTTTCTTTTTTACATGTATGTGGTCATGTAATCATTTATATAACATGGAGGGAATAACAAAAATGAGCTTAAAAGGCTGAGTTCAAATCCTCTATAATTACATCGAAAGTTAATTCAGTATATATATATATATATATATATATATATATATATATATATATATAAATCCCATATATATATATATGGGATTTGAATTCAGACTTTCAAGCTTTCTACAGCTATCTATTCCATCGGATACAACCAATATAAATGACCACAAAAATGTAAAAATATATATGATCTCCAATATATGTATTTTGTGCTGAACCAGCACTAATTATTTGTTTCAGATAACCATCTTCCATACATATTTACAATTTGTTATGAAATTTTAAAATTAATTAATAAATAGTAAAATCACTGTCAGTAAATGATTGAAATAAAAACACATCGTTTAAAGAAATAGTTAAAAGTTTAATTTAAAAAAAAGTTTAACATAAAAGTTTAGGGTTTTTAAAAATAAAAAAAGAAGAAAATACTGATAGCCGGGGGGGGGGGGATTAAACCCTATGTAATTCATAAAGTTTTACAAGTTAATTTAAAAGTAATTTGGGGGAGAGAATTTGACTATAAAAGTTTAAAAACGAATCTTTTACATGAAATTAAAATATCACTTTTCATTTAATTTAAAGAAAAAAAAGCCTTTCCCCATAATATATATATATATATATATATATATATATTAATAGCGTGATGTAAATATAAAGGAATAGTAAAGTTCACATATGTTAATAAAATAGACAGTGAGGGCTAAATATTAAAAAAGAAAAACAAATGAAAGCATATAATTGGAATGTCTCTCAAAGATATAAATACAATCATAAGCTATATAAAAACAGAATCCACAATTGCTACTAAGTAAAAATCTCAAACAACAGGCATTAGCAATGGCTATTAATTAAAAACAGGATTAAATAATTAATCAAAATCTTCTCAAAATTTAATCAAAAACAGTGGACAAATTTCAACATTGGATATACTGGTGGGTATAGAAACAAATGACAACAGGTCATCACATAAATAATCCGGTTTTCCATCATTCAATGATAAGACTTCAATCAGATTCAATCAGTCTGTCAATCAGTTAAACAATCAGTTTCTCCGTGTATCCAGAGTCAGTGTTGTTCATAACATTGCAGTGTTAGCAGCCACCAGAAGCATACATCCCATGGAAAATCAGAATTTTCCTGATAAAAGGGATGTCTGCCTAATAACTTGAAAGCACAAGAGAAATCTAGCTGTCTTGAATAATAGTATCATGAATTAGTAATCATAGGAACCTCTACAAAAACCTCTAATCCAACCGATTTGAAACATTCACTTGAAGCAGCAAACAGAAGAATTAAATGTCCAAAATCATTTAGGTAATGAATAACATTTCTTATTCCATTTTTAATATTAATATAACCATTGCTAATCTTGAAGCCTACCAGAGTCAGTTAATAAATGAACTCTATAACCTCATAAAATGAACTGTTGATGTGCGTGTTTTGAATGTTTATAATTATTTTAATGCAGAATTATTAACCAAATATAGAATTAATTTATTAAGAATGAAGAACAGAAAAATATTTTAAATAAACAAAATAATAATAACAAGTAATCCATAATGATTATATATATTTTAGTGTCTTTAATTAAGAAAATAATTCCTACTTTGTTAATAACTAAATGTGTTCTATATTTTAAAATGATGTAAAACATAATACTTAAATTTGAGTTAATAATTAAGATCTATTCAAATAACTTTATTATAACTAATGAACAAAACAACACAAAGTATTATTATATCTTTAATTAAATTATACAATCCATTTCTTTTAAGTGTCTGATTAAAAAGCTTAGTTATTTCATACTAGAGCAGAACAATAACCAATGGATACTATTCTTTTTAAAGTATGGTATTAATTAGCTTTATTCCAATAGATAGTGTTATAATTTTAGAAAAAGCTTATTGGGCTCACAATATGAATGAGACATGAGAACAATATCGTCAGACATTTAACTCAACTGACCAAAAATATTTATACAAGTATCAGTGCCACAAGTATAACTGAGTATACAATATCATATTTATAAAATATTAAGACTACCTATGTGGCTAAATAATGTTATATTTATAATAATTAAACTATATGCTTTAAATATCTTTAATTATAGAAACATATGATTGAATTAACAGGTCATTAAAAGTAAATATTATCTCTTAACTAAAAATAATTATTAATTAACATTAAATATTTTAAAAAGTTTGTCACTATAATACAAAGAATCATTAACACATACTTATAATAAATTATTATTACAAATTTTATATATTATTTTATTATACCTTGCTTCTTTTGAGAATTTTCACTGATCAAAATAACTGTAGATATTGTAACAATTTAACAAATATGAAAACTATAATATATCCTTGCAATTTAAAATTACTTTAAAATCTATTAAAGGTTCCAAATATTTATTCTGTCACAAGTTTTTCAAAATGTTTGAAAAAGAATACACTCTTCAGCATTTGATTTTTAAAAACCTTAATATATGGACAAAACAAATGTTAATCATTAGAATATAGTAATTATTAAGCAAGTTTTACATTGAAAATACAATCTAATAATCATGATATTAAAATATTCCAAAATCACAATAAGTTGTTTTATTTCCTAAGTCTGGGTTAAAATATATAATACTTTGAATCCACTAATAGTGAGTTAAAATTATTCCATAGAATCATACTATGTTGCTTTATTTTATAGGTGTGGAATGTACCTATTAATTACTTAAGGGATGACATTCATAAATTTTAACTTTTGTATAAATATCTCTGAAAATAATACAATAAGTTAAAAAAAATTAATGATAATTATAGAAGTAAAAGTGTTTTTCAAGATGAAGATAATATTTGTTAGCTAAAATTCATATTTTATCTATTATTTTTCAATACATTGCTGTTTATTTCGAAAATTCTAGACTGCTGTAATAATTTTAACATCAAACCATTATTTGGAGAAGATATAGGTGAGAAACATGGTTTTACAAAAAATACTATTGCTGAACTAGTTTTTAAATTTCATATTTAAATCCAAGTTTAAAATTTCATTCCAATTAAAGAGCATTACAAAATGATGAACATTGTCAGATACTTAGTTCTCAATTAAGGACAGTTTTGATGTGCATTGGCAATTAAGACCAATGTTTATTTGATACTCTACTCCATTAGCATTGTATTGCAGTATGCCAATATGGCTAATTTTAAATTTATTTCCAATGTTGTTTACTAACAATCATTTACTAAAGAAGATTAAACAATTAATGAGATTATTTTCATTCAAAATTCTTTACTCTTTGCGTTTTTATAGGAACATTTTATCAATATTGCCAGGATACCATGTGAAGTAGGTGATCTTTGAAAGTTTTAATAATTTATAATGCCAAATTTGCAATAAAATAGTTAAAAATAAAAAAAATAATATATTTTAAATATCTTTATTACATGAATTAATAAAAATGAAATGCATATTATTATTTTACAAACAAACATTTATATTGTAAATATTAAATTAATGATTTGATTTTATTTATTTTTAAGTTCTCATTATATTTAATTACTATTACATTAAAAAAAAAAAAAAAAACATAGCGCTATATAAAATAATATCTCATTATATTGTTAATAATAATAAATTTACCTAAGTATTTTGCGATTGCACTTTTTTATATTTAAAATAGTCAAAAATTATAAACATTTATGCATTCAACCACATTTATTTAAGTATTATGTTAAAACGTTTTATCCTTATTAAGAGTTATGTTAATTTTGTTACTAATAACGTTATTTTTATACTAATGATAATTTTAAATAATTTTTCTTATTAGTATACCTTTTTATTCTATGTGCTGTTTTTTTTAAATTTAATTTTATGTGAGTGGGTGTTTTTTATAACTAAATATAAATTGAAATAAAAAAATCGATATACAAATTCAAAAATGCAGTATTTATAAAATCAGAAAAACCATTGAAATATTAAAAACCAAATTGTGTAAACAAACTTGATGACACATGCAAACATCCTCTAATTAAAAATATTTTTTCCTTAAAAAATATTACTTTGAAGATTTTCTGTCTTCTATTTGTAATTTTACATACCTTTTTTAACTATAGGTCCAATATTAACAATGTTATAAATAAGGGTTTATATCATCTTTAAACCATCTTTATACTATTTTATTCCTCACTCAATGGACTGTTTGTGTGATCAAGCTGAAATGTTAATATATTCATAAATCAAAATCTTATAAGAAAAAAGCTAAGCAAAATTATAAGACTTACTTTTATATATAAAAATATGGTATTATAAAACTATTTATTATAAATTTGATCTACTCCACTGCAATTTAAGTATTGCTCCACAGTAGTCCATTAGGCAGAGAAGCATAATACCCAGATGGTACTTATGATCAAGCCAGAGCTATATATAAGATACATAATGATGGCTTCATTTCAAGACCACAGATCTTCTCGGCTACAAAATTCAACACCTATCATTCAAAGCACTATTTTGTTTTAGAGTAAACTCCAGGTACCAGTTAATTCCAAAAGCAAATAACATATTCTGAATGACAGAAAACTGATTCAGCATGTAAGAAATCCCAAATAGCTCAATCAAAAGGATATTATAATAAATTTCTGTTCTAATTAGTGCTATTAGTAAAGAATTGATTAAAAAATATTAATTGTTAAGATAATTTATTTTAACTAAAGTACTTACTATAATAACCACACACCCATTCTTAATAACATACAATAAAATATAGTATAGCATAAAGCATTAAATAAGTATAAACCATTTAAAACACTCACATCAATAGTTAATTTTATGCATGCTATAAAGTTCCCTTATCTGGAGGCTTCAAAGATTGCAATAGATACAGTAATTGATATCATAAATTGGAATAAGGATAATGTTATTTATTATGTTTAGGATTTTGGACATTGTGGCTTCTTGCTGTTGGCTACTTCATGTGTGTTTTACCAACTGTTCTATTTTAGGCTTATGATACAGTCCTAACAAATGTGGTTCCAGGCTACTTCTTACTCACAGCAGTTAGACACTTTTGGCAGTTTTATATTATTAAATGGGCATTGCTTTTATCAGACAGACTGCTGATGTTTTTGCTGATGAAGGTTGGAGTTCATCACACTCTTCATAAACTGCTCAAAACTGCATTGTTTTTATTAACAAATATGCATAACAGGTGATTGACATTATATATGTGAATGATTGACTGATGAAATTTCTGGCTCTATTTACATGATGACTTGTTGTCATTTCTTTAATTAGTATTTAAATTTGTCCACTTCTTTGATTAAATTCTTAAGATGACTTTTTATTAATCCTGCTGTTTATGGATATTAATTAGTAGCCATTATTAATTCCATTCTTTTTTAGCTTATTAGTATATACAATCCTTGATGGACATTTTTAACTTATAAACATTCAATTATTTTTTTAAATTTAACTTTCATATTTTATTTCTTTAACATGCACACATTTTATTATTTCTTTATGTTTACATTCAACTCATTATTTACACATGCATAAACAATTCTTCAGTGATTAAAGCATTGTATCATCAAGGTGTAGATCCAGGATATTGTCATATTTTGAAGAATATTTATAAAAATGCAATAGCAACAATTAGATTACATAAGGATACTGGAAAAATCAACATTGAGAAAGGTGTAAGGCAAGGTGACTCCATATCTCCAAAACATTTTACAGCAGTGCTGCAAGAAGTATTTTGTGGATTAAAATGGTAAGCTAAAGAACTGAAAGTAAATGGAGATTATTTAAGTCATTTAGATTTTACAGATGATGTAGTTGTTTTTTGCAAATAATGATTTAGAGCTACAGGAAATGTTGCAGGAGTTATCAGATGAAAGTAGGAAAGTAGGACTAAAGATAAATGTTAAAAAGACTAAAGTAATGTTTAATAGATTTTCTCAAAATATGAAAATAAAGATTGATTATGATGAATTAGAAGAAGTTAACAGTTACAAATACCTTGGTCAGATTATTAATACAAATGAAAACATAATGGATGAAATTAATTATAGAATTAAACTTGGTTGGAGTGCCTTTGGTAGAAATAACTTGATACTAAAAGGAAATATGCCTATGTGTTTGAAAAGGAAGGTTTTCAATAAATATGTTTTGCCAGTTCTTACTTATGAATCTGAGACTTGGACACTTAATAGAAGAGCAATACAGAGACTTCAGACCACTCAAAGAAGTATGGAGAGATGTATGTTGGGAGTAACAAGAAGGGATCAAAAATGCAATGTATGGGTAAGAAACCAAACAGGTGTTACTGACCTCATTGAAAAAATTAATAGACTGAAGTGGAGTTGGGCTGGACATATTGTTAGAAGAGATGATAAAAGATGGACAATTGAAATTTTAAACTGGATTTCAAGAGATTGTAAAAGACCTAGAAAGAGACAACATGTGAGATGGATGGATGAAATAAGAAAGCATGCAGGGGTGATGTGGATAAGATAAGCTTATGATAGGAAAAGATGGATTGAACTTGGAGAGACCTTCATCATGCAGTGGATTGATAATGGTTGATGATGTTGATATTTATTTTATTTTAAATAAATGAAAAGAGATTTTTTGTTTTCAATATTTATTTTTTCTTCTTTACATTAAATGAAAAGAGAGTATTATTAATTTCATGTAAAAGATTTATTTTTAGTCTTTTATAGTTTTAACTTTTTTAAGTTAAATTCTCTTACCCAACTTACTCTTAAACATTCTAATTTGTTTTTATTTTCATTTTTTTTCAAATGAGATGTTTTTAATTTCAAACTCTTTCCATCATTTAAATATATGACTTTATTTTACTAGTTGCAAATAACAATTTTATGGCAGTACACTATATAATCTGTTTTAATTTATTATATAGTAGTATTATTAATAGTTCAGATAGATATATTTTTTACAATATTGGTAACATTGATATGAACTTTCATTTAAAATAGTAGGTGTACTGGCATACAGTTTTAACACATGAAATTTTTTCGTGATTTATACAAATATTTTTTTCATTGAGAGTTTAATCCAATATTGTTCTTTTTCATGCAAAAAAATGTTTTATAACATTTTATTTTACAAAGTAAATATTGAAAATATTTCTTTATGATGGAAACCTTTAAATTTCTTTTATAATGGCTTAGTGCACTGCATTTTAATGTTCTTCCATGTATATGCAACCACCCACACAGTAAATACACAAAATATTATAATAACATTTAACATACACTTTATTATTGAATTTGTAAATGAAATGGAGTTTAAATTTAAGTTTGATTTCTGGTATGCGATCAAAGTAGGTTTTGTTGGGTATGTGATTTATCTTTAGGCAGCAGCATTTAGGCTAAAGCAATATTTATTTTCAATATTTTATTTTTACAGGAATAAATTTGTACAACTTCCACTTAAATTATATAAGGAAAAATACATCAAATATTCTACCAATTTTTGTAAGTTTTAATTCAGTAAAAATAAGTAATTTAATAAATCAAAGATGAAAATTGTGGGAACAATTGCCCAGATCTTTAGTCATTTAATGCTAAAACATAATCACTAAACTTATCATAGGTATTTACATATGATTAACATGATATATGATCACAATTTTTTATTTGATGCCTTGAAAATATTACTTTAATTGGTTTCCAGTGCAAGTATACATCATGTATATGTTTGTTTTAATGTGTGCATGGTTGAGGTTGACAAAAATGCAAATGAATTATCTATAATATTTATTTACCTAATTAGTTGAATGTAGTAAAATTTACAAAGTTAAATCCAATAAAAATACTTCATTGATCCCAGTGCATGTCCAAACAGTAGTTAGCCCTAAAAAATATAAGGTACTAAAAGATACTCAAGTATAATCATATGCATATGAGTGTTGTTAGTTTTGACAAGTATAATATATGTCTCATATCCAATGTTCTCTTTAAAAATAACTGTCCCTGAGCTCAAAATACAAAAGCTGAGCACACTAAACATAAGAACATGAACAAAAAAGCTTTCCAAATTTAGCATTTATTTGAACATTTACATCTAAAATAGTTTATATAATGAAATATTGTAAAACGTAACTTAAAAATAATAACAAAACTCAAGTTTAGTAGTTTATATATAATAAAATATTTATAAAAGATAAAAATAATAACAAAACTCAAAAATAATAATTAATCCTTTATTTTTGCTGTTTTTTCTTTAAGATCTTTTCTGATAAGATATAAATAACGATTTCATAAAACCAAATAAATGCTGATTTATATATACAAATCCATGATTGTAATTGGCTTTTTATAAGCATAAAAAGTTGTACAAATGTTGTCTTATATGTATATGAAAAACAAAAAACACAAGTTAAAAACTTGCATACGCTTGTATTTATGACAATAGATGGTGTTATACCAAAAACACCTTCAAACGTTTGTTTACATAAACGTCAGAGCGAGTATTTCACTATCTCTAACTTAATTTCCACCTTCATATCATGATTTCAAGCTATTTGCTATCATCAGTGAAGGACAGGATTAAGAAACTAGATCTAAAACACAAACTCTGAGCGTTTAAGAAACAGTTTCTATTCAGCTTGCGATCGTGAATCTTTTAGACACATAATGTCTTCAAACTCAGCATTGCATGCCAGATAGCTACATGGGTCTGATATCAGTTCAGTATCACCACATAGTAGAAGTCTCTGCAATATATATTATTGCAAGAAAGACCTCAAAGGTACATTTATGAAAAACAAAAAACACAAGTTAAAAACTTGCATACGCTTGTATTTATGACAATAGATGGCGTTATACCAAAAACACCTTCAAGCATTTGTTTACATAAACGTCAGAGCAAGTATTTCACTGTCTCTAACTTAATTTCCACCTACATATCATGATTTCAAGCTATTTGCTATCGTCAGTGAAGGACAGGATTAAGAAACTAGATCTAAAACACAAACTCTGAGCATTTAGAAAACAGCCATCTGGCATGCGATGCTGAGTTTGAAGACATTACATGTCTAAAAGATTCATGCTCGCAAGCTGAATAGAAACTGTTTCTTAAATGCTCAGAGTTTGTGTTTTAGATCTAGTTTCTTAATCCTGTCCTTCACTGACAATAGCAAATAGCTTGAAATCATGATATGAATGTGGAAATTAAGTTAGAGATAGTGAAATACTCGCTCTGACGTTTATGTAAACAAACGCTTGAAGGTGTTTTTGGTATAACGCCATCTATTGTTGCACATAATATTGTCTTATATATATATATATATTTAAAAATATAGATAAATATATATATATATATATATATATATATATATATATATTGGTATTTCAAGACATATGATGTAAATCATTAAAATATTTTACTACTTCAAATGTCTCATTTTCAATTTACTAAAAATTTCCCATTAACACATAGTTCTGAAAATGGATCTAAGCTTATTTGTTTTTTATCATTATTATTTATCATATTTTACAAGTTAACCTTTTAGATTATCTTTTCCCTTCTCTATGTTTAAATTATTTTTCATTACAAAGGAGTCCAAGACATTCCTGTCCTTTATATCTGCTCTGGAAATCAACTATTTAAATGACTATAAAAAGGTTGAATAAATTTAAGCAGTCCCCAAGTATCTATATAATCATTAGAATCTAAAATTGTTTGAACATCCACAATTTAACAGACATTATTTCACTATCATTCTCTTAGCCCATTAATATTTGCTCTTCCAAATTAGTATGCCCTTACTGGAGATAAATTAGTCCTTTGCAAAGGTTTGCTTAATACTAATAACTCTGAAAAATAGCCTTTGAAAAATCACACGTTATGTCAATATTGTGTTTTTAAAGCAATATTTATTTATTGAGTCATTGAATTCTTCAACTTGTTATTATTATAATATTATAATATTTGGTACAAAATGTCTAAAATGTTGGCCCATTCATTATGTTTTTCAATTTTTGTAGAATATCTATTAAAATATTTTATATATTGTCTTTAAAAGAGTTTCACTACTTTTCATAAATTAAACCTGTTTGTATGCATTATATATTAAGGTACTGCTGAACAATATGTGCAATATTGTCCTGTACACAAGTAGTCATACCATTTGTTTTTGCTAACATTACAGATAAACATATTTCTTTGTAAATCAAGGTTAATCTATTTTGTTTTATCCCTATGATTATCACATGCAAGAAGCTTAATAATTATGACAAATTTTGTCTGATAACTGAATTTAAATTTTATTCAGTATTATATATATATATATATATATATATATATATATATATATATATATATATATATACACACTTTGGAAACAATCAAACAATGAAATGATGTTCGAAGT
Source organism: Epiperipatus broadwayi (assembly GCA_028023455.1). Classification (NCBI taxonomy): domain Eukaryota; kingdom Metazoa; phylum Onychophora; class Udeonychophora; order Euonychophora; family Peripatidae; genus Epiperipatus; species Epiperipatus broadwayi. The sequence goes on along the minus strand of JAQFVV010006217.1, from coordinate 2,076,559 downwards.
TATCAATAATCATAGGGAAGACTGAATTTATATATCCTATATAATTGTTGCTAGGCCATGTTTGAGAATATTAACATATTTTCCTACATGATCATATAAATATTGCACAGAAAGCATTGAAAAATTGTTGGATTGTAGATAATTGCTAGAATAACATTGTCTTGCGTTGTTAGCCGAGAGGTATCGCAGCCGCCATGCTAGCAAGTAGTTGGTTGCAGACAGTTATGGGTTCGCGTCCCGGCCGATGCTATGACATATGGAAAAAAAAAAACATTGTCTATTAGAATTTTAATAATGTTTTTGTGCTTTTCCTGTAGTTTTCTTCTGTTTACGTTTTCTAATGTGAGATTACGATCTTTCAGGTTTTCAATTAAAGTTCTGAAAATTCTTCCATTGATTTTATTTTGGATGGCAATAACAGAAACATTTATCATTCTGACTTTAATTTTAATTTAAATAGTCTATTTTCCCATTCGGCTTATAGACGTAATAAATTCATCTTTTGGATCTGATAGACAAATTTTTCAATTGTCGTCATCTGTATTGCTACAAGAACTAAAACCATCCCCAAGTTTAATACAGTTCGTCCCCAAGTTTAATATAGTACAGTAATTATAATTTTGAATGACGAACTGATCGAGAGAGTTAGCATTCATATTTAAATTTGTTTTCATTCTTTTTAGCTTAACTAAATGTCGAATAGATTGACTTTCTGAACGTTTCGAAATTTGTAAGACCTAAAATAAAATATTTATATGTTGGATGATTTGTTTTAAATTATAATAATAAAAATGTCACATCTGACTCAAATTGCAGACCACGTGCATGAAACATTCTATCACGGCAATGACCAGAATAGGTAAAGCAATGTTTCGTCAATACTGTTATATAGAGGCAAAAATGATATAGTATTGGATTCTAGTTTTAGTTGTTTCTGGTGGGACACAATAATATTAAAATGAACTCCATATAACAATACCCCTACTTCTCTGCATGTATTAACCTTTTTTTATAAAAATATTCATATTGGTTCAACCGTATGTGTTTAAAGGTAAAAAATAAATGAATGAATACATCGAATACTGGAATGGCAGAAGAAGAATTCTCAGTTTTTTTAAAATTTTTGGAATAGTACATTGTTCTATAGTTTAGAAAAAAAACATCACTCACATTCCTAGTTCTATATCCTTTTGAGATATGATTTTTCATATCAGTTTGTTGGGAAACTATTAAAGATAGAAATCATGGTATATATCATTCCACTATGCAGTAAATTATCATTTTTATATATTTTTCAATAAAATGAAAATTGATAGGTTTTTTGAAAACATTAAAATACTTATTTACTTTAAGATTATTTTTTTAACTTTTTTTTAAAAAAAGAGTTACAATTTTCAAAAAGAATTGAAAATGCTTTTAAAAGATTATTAATCTTCTATCTAAAAATGTATTTTTTTTTTGTTTACAGAAAATATTTGATTTTGATGAATTATTTCAAACTATGTTTATAGTTATGATGTAGTAATGGAGTGGCAAACTCTGAACCCCAAGTTTATTGTATCTTCAACTGCTGCTCAGTTCTCTCTAAACTTCTTATGAATTTCTATATAATGAATCATTATTATTATTATTATTATTATTATTATTATTATTATTATTATTATTATTATTATTATTATTATTATTATTATTATTATTATTATTATTATTATTATTATTATTATTATTATTATTATTATTATTATTATTATTATTATTATTATTATTATTATTATTATTATTATTATTATTATTATTATTATTATTATTATTAGTAGTAGTAGTAGTAGTAGTAGTAGTAGTAGTAGTAGTAGTAGTAGTAGCAGTAGTAGTAATATTGTTATCATCATCATCATCATCATCATCATTATTATTATTATTATTATTATTATTATTATTATTATTAGTAGTAGTAGTAGTAGTAGTAGTAGTAGTAGTAGTAATATTAGTAGTAATAGTAATATTATTATCATCATCATCATCATCATCATCATTATTATTATTATTATTATTATTATTATTGTTATTAAGTTATTCTTTCAATTTTAATTAATAATCCATTAGAGATGAGACCTAGCATAATTTTATTAAACAAATCATTTTACATTAAATTTTGTATGGTCTGACACATTTATACTAGAATATGATCCAAAATTTTTTTTCAAAACATGGTTATACAATGCTGAATAAAAGTACTCTATCAAATTTTGTTCAAAAGTGATTTGATAATAACTATACTGATTAAAATAAGATCACAACTCAATATTGTTAGTTCATTCAAACTTGTTTAATTATTGTTTTTTTTTCAATTCTGATCGTCATTACATAAATACAAAAATTACTAGTGTTAAATCTGCATAGACAACTATTGTTGCAGCTTGTGTAGAAATATGATCGATGAGGTAAATAACATAAGATAACCTATTCCTATTATATTGTAAGAGTCAGTAATGTAATAAAAAATAAAATGGAAAAAATGATAAAAGAAACACAAATGACAGTTCAATTTATGTGTAAATATTAACTAGCCTTTGATAAGCTAACACTTTATGCTATAAGGTAACAAGGTAATTTTGATGAGTTATTTCTATTGATACTTGTATTTATGTAATAAGATAATTACATGAGATACGACTATTAGATTCTGTCATAGCCAGTTTCCTATTATCCATTTGCAAACATACCCATCTACAAAAACATGCCTATAACAAACAGTTTTTATATAATAAAAAATGTTAGTCATAAAACTTTTATTCCCATTTAAAATTATACAAATACTAATTTAATGACTTACTTAAAACAAGCAATAATGATTTTATGATGAGACATCTGTTCTAGCATATTTGTAATTATAATCTGAAATTACAGAACATTTATAACTTTTTAAATCATGATATTTTTACTCAAATCTTGAGGATGTTAATAGTATTTGCTAAATATTATGGGTTTGTCTACCTCTCCTTCTTTCTCTATAGGGACATTATTATTAGCTGACTTTAATGAGATTTGTTTTATTTAAATTGTAACTGTTAAATTTTACAAAGGATAGTGTACATGATGTGAGCTGGCAACATCTATTACTTATTTTTATATTGGTATAATAAATATTGTGGATACTTTTGTTAAAATTTTTGTTGTTTCTATATTTGTTATATACTTTTAAATTCTCATCAAATATAATAAGATGATTAATTCATTATGCTGCCTTTACATATATTTAAATAAATCATATAATGTAATATAATATAAAATACATTATATAAAGATAATAATTGTGTATCAATAATAATAATAATAATAATAATAATAATAATAATAATAATAATAATAATAATAATAATAATAATAATAATAATAATAATAATAATAATAATAATAATAATAATAATAATAATAATAATAATAATAATAATAATAATAATAATAACGATGATGATGATGATGATGATGACGATGATAACAATAATAACTATTATAAAGATAAGTTGGTGCCAGGGAAATTGATACAATACCATCCAAAAGTACATGGAATGACATAGATTGAATTATTATTTGCAATAGATGATTTTATAATTAAAATAAATGAAATGCCCAACAACTGTCATGCAGGAAATCCTGGAATTCCACTGTTCATATTAAAATACACTGACATTGGCAAATGTGTGTGCCAGCTGGCTAATTATTTATCACAGGGAATAACAACAAAGGAGGGGTTAATATGATCGCTATGGTGCCATTTAATAAAAAAGAGAAGCATGTACCCTTTGTTATCAGAGATAAGTCCAATATCAATGGGTCCATTGCCCATAAAGATTTTAGAGAAAGTAATTAAAGTTAAGATAGAACCGTTTATTCTGCCGAAGATTTCTCTGGCTCAATTTGCAAAAAAAAGATTCATCTACCACACAAGCTGCTATGTTATTTAAGGCTATTTTGACATCGGTTAGAAAAAAGAAAAGATATGGACTGATTTTTGTATAGCTGGATATTGCTTTGGCTTTTGACAATGTTGATATATATGTACTGTTGAGATTATTGAATTACACTTAAATACCAAAATTACATATATATGTTATAACAAGTTTACTCTTAATTCGTGAGCTTCATATCACCCTAAATGGTACAGGTCAAAAATTGACCTGCATTGCATACATGTATGATATTACAGCTTTTTTTTTGATATCAAAAAAGCAGATACCAAAACTACAGATGATTTTAGAAGAATATTCAAAGGAATTTTAACTAGGTTTCAATCCAGAAATAAACAACAGTGTGGACATTTTTCACAGGAAGGCCATGTAAATCCATCTTTCAGGCAAAGCCAGGCTCATTCCTTGGGTTTCCTTCCATCTGGGGACAACTGACATGAGATGTCATTTGCAGAACAAATTGAAAAATGAAATCCAGCAAATAGCAGACTCTCTAGCCAATACCTATATGTCAGTATATTCTTGATTCAATTAATTAAAAGTTTTATGATGACTAAGATAGTTTACTTTATGCCAGTGGTAGCTTTCTCAAAGGCTTTTATCTTTAAAATCAATACCATTTGCAATCAGCTACTATGGTCAAGGAAAGTTGTGGCAATATCAAAGGCAAAACTATGTCAACCACTAAATAAAAGTGGTTTGGAGTTACATGATATCAATATTTTTGACAAACAAAAAATGAGAAACAATATAATTGATATTGTTAAACAATTCTCTAAAATGAAGCAGCTCATAGAGATCATTCCAACTAATAAACTACCGCCAAAAATTATCATATTTTGAACAATTAATATATTATTGTAAAACAGAATCAAAAATCTCAAAGCAATTTATTAATAAGTACAAATACTGGTTAATTTCTGAACTAATAAATGGAGATAATAACACAATTGCTTTTGAACCGATACTCAGAATTAATAATAAACAACTGATTAAAGGGTATAAATGATGGGCCTTAGAATCAAAGTTTTTCAATTCTCTGATAAAACTTAACATATCTGCATTACCTACCACATATTATCTTTGCCATAAAAGATTGTATACATCTGTTGTTCCCTTTTGTGGGTTATGCTATCAAGCTAAAAAAACCCTGTCACATCTGATATATCACTATGAGGAACTTTGGCAGATCAGAAATCTGATACATAGAAATTACAGGAAGTCTAATGTAACAATGCATCAATTAATTTCTGTATTTAGAGAGAGATTAACACCAAGTGTCAGGGCAGTAACCTTTATGCTCTATGCATACTGGTGTACTAGATGCACCTTCCTAATTAGTAACAAATCCAGGAGCCATCCAGCTACTTTTTCAAATAAACATGCAATAATACAGAAAAGGGATAAGACACTGGCCAGATCTGACATTTATGTGGCTACCTGGTCATTACCTAAGATTAAATCAATTTTATAGTGGCAAAAATGATAATACATTTAGGAACTGGTATAATGTGTTTTTTTTTTTTTGAAAACCTGAAATCTTGAAACCTCATTGAAATCTAGGAACAGGACATTTAAAAGGAATGTAGGACCAAAACTTTTGGGTTAGATCTAATAAGATCTTTGTAAGACCAGTTTGAACATTTAAATTTGGAAAAAAATAAAACATTATAAAGAAACTTAGAAGGATAAGCATGTCAAATTAGCAACAAGAACAATTTAGCATCAATTTTCCCCTTCTGCAATAGTGATTGATTTGCTAGTGGGGTTCAAATGATAAATTATATCATTATCCATTTGAGACATAAAATAAAATGAAAATTGTGTTATAACATTTGGACTGACCTAGGCAGAACAGACAATCTGATATTATATGTAAACAAGAACTAGGAATTAAGCTCATGTAAATCCAGAAAGAACTCTAGCAAAAATGACAATGTAAATGTTAAAATTTGTAATCAACTTGTAGCAGTGAATTTATTATGTAACCACTAACATTGTATTTTTTGAGACAATAAAGGCATTTTTAATAATAATAATAATAATAATAATAATAATAATAATGATGATGATGATGATGATGATGATAATAATAATAATAATAGTAGTAGTAGTAGTAGTAGTAGTAGTAGTAGTAGTAGTAGTAGTAGTAGTAGTAATAATAATAATAATAATAATAATAATAATAATAATAATAATATAAAATCATTTTTAATAATAATAATAATAATAATAATAATAATAATAATAATAATAATAATAATAATAATGATGATGATGATGATGATGATGATGATGATGATGATGATGATGATGATGATGATGATGATGATAATAATAATAATAATAATAATAATAATAATAATAATAATAATAATAATAATAATAATAATAATAATAATAATAATAATAATAATAATAATAATAATAATAATAATAATAATAATAATAATAATAATAATAATAATAATAATAAACCATGAAAGCACTTTCCTGAAAGTATTAATTTTTGGCCTTTTCAATGTGTTGGTAAAATTTTACAATTACAATCTGCATTGCATACATAATAAGACCTATCTCTTCTTGATAAAATTAATTATAACATATTCTAACAATAATACAATGTGTGCAAGGAAGGAAATTTATAAACTTTTTTCCTTTGTACATATTCTCTTCCTGCTATAATAGGTTCTCTTTAATTTAATAGAAACTACTGTTATGTATGTAATGTAGAATATCATTGAAACATTCAAAAGGGTGAAACTTAATACTTTCTGAAGAAAGTCATTATGTGTTGTTATTGTTATTATAAAGTGAAATCTTTAGCTTTGAAAGAAGCTATATGCCAAGTCAAATTATGTGCCAAGATATCTAAAAATATATAGTTTATTTCTGTTATTAATATATTTTTATTAATGCATTATAATGCCATAATTTTTGCATAGAAAAATAACTACATCAACATTTTTATAGATTGTAAATCTGTAAAATAAATTTTGACAGCTTAAAATATATTAGCTTTAAGTTAAATAAGTGTTTATCATGGTAAAGCCTTTAACTCTGTAAATAGATGGTACTTTAGATGATAAATAATACATTTCCAAGTTAATAATATTAATAATTTAATTGATAAAATGTTTTAAAAAGCTTCAATTGATTTTTAAGCTTATAAAACCGCATTCAAAATGTATATTTTGGTTTGCTAGTACTTATCTTAAAACTCTAAAATTTTAATTTATTTTAATTTTAACACATAATATTTTACTTAAATATTTTAAATTTATTTATATGGAAAGATTATAATAAAGCTAATAATTAAAGTTAGAATTGTAAAACAAAGGCTAAATACTTGCTGAATGAATAAATAAAATATATTTATTTTAACATTATTTATTTTTAATTTATTCTTGAAGATAGTTTTAAAATTTATATTTTAAGAAACTTGTCTAGATTTAAACAATGAAAAATAATTATATGAAATATTGTTTGTAATATTTGTTTTAATTTAATAATGTATTTTTCAGTTGTATGATATTTTTTTTTATTTTATCTTAGTGACTGTAATATTTAAGTAATTATTTTATTTGCAACCAGAAAATTTTTTTTAATTATTTTTTTTATTTGTCTGGACAAATGTTGATTTATTTTTTAAAATGAATATTGATTATTTAGATTTTTACTTCACAATCATCCCTAGATATTATAGAACAGGAATTGGAACTAATCAGATAAGAGGTTGTAGATTAAAAGGTTAATCAAAAGTATTGTATAGTGGTCACTTGAATACTACTATAAATTGATGAGATTTCCACCTGGTCAAGGTCCTCAATCAATGTTATTTTTATTTTATCATTTGAATATAAAAAACTTAAGTTACATTTTAAAGTGAAATTTTCTTTAAATTTTATTATTTTTGCTTAAGTATGTTAAACTGAATTACAAAATCTCGGCACAATTATCTAAATTGAAGCACCAAAGAAATTTGAGTCTTCATACTTGCGAGCTTTAGTGGTGTTTTTGCAATGGAAGACTTCAACTGCTATTATTATTGCCATTATAATGGCACAAGAGCTATTGTCCATTTCAAAGTATGAAATAATGTCTGTTTTAAATTTAAATTTGCTTCAATAAATTGAAATTTCTTAGTGAATATGATGACTTTAAAAATATAAATAAATTTATGATATTTTATTTAAAAACGATCGTTTCATATCAAATATTATCCATAATTTATTTACTTCTAGGAAATAACATTTAATTCAGGATACAGGCTTATGTTTTATTATGATGAATATGTTTATCATATATTTAAAAATTATTTTATGAGTACAAAAGGTAATGTTTAATTTTATAATAATATTTTACTTCAATGAACAATTTATTTGTGCTGTTATTTTAATAAAATACACTATTTATTGTTCATGGCAGCATAAACATAAGTCATATATTATAGACTGTTTTTGTTTTCTTCTCTCTTGATAAAAAGAAATCATTTTCTCAAGGCATGGGGATGAAAAAACAATTGGCATTAAATTATTTAATCAGTATCACAAATAATTAAAAGTTACCCACTTCATAAAATGGAAATATTAAATCTTCCAGCAAAATAACATTATATTTGAAGGAATTTAAATGTCTTATGCAATTAAATATTTTAATGCCTGCAATAATATTTTAATCTTATTAGTTCTTTTCTCTCCCCAAGCATTACTATGGAGACCATTGTGGTCATAAATATGAGTTTGAAAATATTGTTTTTCTCCTGCAAATATTTGATAATGTTGGATAAATATGATTTATAAGAAGTAGTCTACTATAAAAGTTTTACTTTATTAATACCAATTAACATTATGTGTATAATGAATTAATTTGAAAATTTAAATTTGAGTACATGTGATTTATTACTTATTGCAACTTTCTAAACATATATCACAATTTAAATTTGTGGATACTTGTTCGAATGGCCATAAATTTATTTTATTATTTGCTACAATGTTTTCTGAAATTTTCATTAAGGATATCTAGAATTACTTTCATATTTCATAGTTTATAATCTAAATTTTGATATTTGAATTATATTGCAATTTATGATAAAGTTACTTGATGCCTACATGGCTATATTTTTAAAATTTATCTATTCATGTTTCAGTGTAATGGTTATTGAAAAAAGTAAGAAGAAAACTGATGAACTTTCTTTAATTTCAATGGTAAAAGTTAAATTTACTTACATTTTATTTTTTTTCCGTACTATGTTTTATTTCAGGTGCATATTATTTTTATATTGTGCATAATATACTTTTGAAGAATTTTAAATTATAGCTCTCAGAATCACACTTTCTCATATTGGTATATTTTGAAATTGTATGTGTTTCCCTTTTTATGTATTAATTATTTAATTGTAAAAATATATTGTTATTTGTAAGCTGAATAAATAAATACATGTTTCTATTATTTATTTTATTCTTATTTTGCCTAATATTTGACATTAGTTATTATTTATCATATTTCACATTTGTTAGATATAATATTTGTTTAGAGAGAGTTGTTAGGTTTCTCTCTATTTAGGAATACTTATTTATGGTAATATGTTTGAAGATAGTATCATTACCTTCCTTATCATCATACTAATGTAGTTTTAAAAAGATTCATAGCACTAGTCTCCCTTTTATTACTTATTGTTTTCCAAGCATTCATATGCTGATATGGATAAATTTTGAACATAGTAGTTTAGACTCTATTTTAAAGCAATTACTTTTTAATATTTTTGCCTTCATCTGCATTACCATTATAATTCCTGACTAGTAAAAAAGGTCTATATTCTTTTATTAGATCTTAAAAGTAGGTGGATTGTTATGAGCAATGCCATCATACTTTTCACTTTGCCTTCCTTAATTATTTGAAGATATATTTTGTTTGCAGTTTGTAGATTGTTTAGCAAACCATATATAATATTTTACAATGGATTTATCTGGCACTTTTGGTGGATTTTATCAATGTATTGAAGTGTTTTACCCTTATACCAAAAGCATTCTTGGTTGATTTAGATATGGACGATTCATTCTAGATGTGCAAGGTCTATATTTTTGAGCTTTGATAATAATGAGGACAAAATACAATAAATAATTAATTTAAAATATTTAAGTTTATTTGGGCATAAATAGACAATATGTATCTTTCTTATCACTGGTTCATTACTGGATTGATAAGCTATTACAGTTAATATGTGTGCTAAATATTCATAAAAAGACACTAGTTATATGAATGTTATCATTATTGTGTGAATGCATTGACAAGTGATAAATTTTGATAATTAAGCAATAAAATGTTTATTTAATCTGCTGAATTAGTTTTGCTAAATACCACTGAATTTTGTTTACAAAACACCATGTGAATTTTAATCCTTCTATTATAAATTTTAAGGCAGTAACATTGTGAAAACCATTGGCTCTCTGGAGTCAAATGTAGAGTATTTGTTATTTTGTATTGATTTGTCTTTAAAATAAATAATTGTTTTTATTATTTAAGAAATTTTTCATAGTCGTTTGTTCACATCATTCCATTTATCAACCAGAAATCATTCCATGTATGAATAAAATTTAAGTACTCATAAACTGAAGTAAATTATTTTAAATGTATTCACTAAAAAAGTATATGGACATTGAAAATAATAGCAGTGACTTTATTAGGTTCTGGTTGATTAGACAAACATGCTGCTTGATGGCATGATTTCTAAAGCACATAAAAATGTAGTTTATGTGGCTGACTGTATTTTATGACATGATTCATGTGCTAAAACAAATAAAAATGTCTTTTATACACAGCTGTGCAATACGTGTATACAACAGTTATGTTGTACTACACATTTATGTCCTCATTTCTAAGAATTCACACACTTCACACTGATTTACAGTGTTGTGTGAATGTGTGTCTTTCAATATATATATATATATATATATATATATATATATATATATATATATATATATATATATATATAAATAACAAAATAAATGTCCGCTAATATCAATAATACAATAACAAAACTTAAATATATTCCAAACAATGGTAAACAATTTATAATACAATATAAATAATAACTCAATAAAAACTCATAAAGAAATATTTTCGATTATATTCATAATCATTTTCAACTCAACTTTCAAAATGGAATCATCTATTACCAAACGGAAACACATGTCGATTTAAATATCCCACAATTCATTAATCCTAACATTTCCTGACTGTCTATTTATTATCATATTTTTATACCTATTAATAAAAACTGCCTCTTTAATTTTTCTTTTTTCATTATCTCTCTCTTGTCCTAAAATTTTTATTTTATTTATATCAAAATTAAACTTAAAATTACAATTTCTATCATGATCATAAAAAACAAATTCAGTATATAACTTGACTTCATTACTATTATCATTACATATCTGTACATTTTTCAAAACTCTTTTATATAACAATTTATGTTTTTTAATTCTTTTATCTATATTACATCTAGATTCCCCTATATATGATAAGTTACAACCACAAAAAATTCTATAAATTATATTACTAACGTTATTTTTTTCTAACTTATCTTTTGAATTATTAACCATTCTATTTAAATTGCCTGATCCATAAAAAGAAACATTATATATACCATTATAAAAATTTTTCATAAATTTTACTTGATTATGATTATAAAATTATGTAAGTGAATTATTAAGTGTAGGTTATAATATAAAAGAAATTTATCAAGTGGTTTGTCAATTTAGTAAGAAAATTAATAGAAATACTGGTGATAAAGAAATTAAGAGTAAGAAGTGGATTTCTTTGCCTTTTTATAATAATAATCAAGTAAAATTTATGAAAAAAGTTTATAATGGTATATATGATGTTTCTTTTTATGGATCAGGTAATTTAAATAGAATGGTTAATAATTCAAAAGATAAGTTAGAAAAAAATAACATGAGTAATATAATTTATAGAATTTTTTGTGGGTGTAACTTATCATATATAGGGGAATCTAGATGTAATATAGAGAAAAGAATTAAAGAACATAAATTGTTATATAAAAGAGTTTTGAAAAATGTACAGATATGTAATGATAATAGTAATGAAGTCAAGTTATATACTGAATCTGTTTTTTATGATCATGAGAGAAATTGAAATTTTAAGTTTAATTTTGATGTAAATAAAATAAAAATTTTAGGACAAGAGAGAGATAATGAAAAAAGAAAAATTAAAGAGGCAGTTTTTATTAATAGGTATAAAAATACGATAATAAATAGACAGTCAGTAAATGTTAGGATTAATGAATTGTGGGATATTTAAATTGACATGTGTTTCCGGTTGGTAATAGATGATTCCATTTTGAAAGTTGAGTTGAAAATGATTATGAATATAATCGAAAATATTTCTTTATGAGTTTTTATTGAGTTTTTATTTATATTGTATTATAAATTGTTTACCATTGTTTGGAATATATTATTGATATTAGCGGACATTTATTTTGTTTTATTGTTACGTGATTAATGGATACCAAATATATGAATAAGATATGGTTGTTTAAAGAATGGAAGATGTGTTTAAAGATTATTAAAACGAAATGTCGATTGGAATTTTTGAAAGACTGTAAGTTATTTAAAATATTCCCGAATTGCTGCTGCTTTAAATATAATAAATTGCTGGATTTGAAACCTAGTTTTATTTTTGAAGTGAAACATAATATTTTGCTTGAAATTATTAGAAGAAATAAACAAGATTTGTTTAATAATCGGAAGTATTTAAAGATTATTAATCATTTTATTGGATTGAATAATTTTGAATATTGTTTTGAATTTAAAAAGATGTGTCAAAATTATTATGATAAATTTTATATTAAAGAAAAGAAGAAATTTGATAATAAGATTAATTTTTTATTTAATATAAATATTTAAAGATTGATCAAAGTGTCAATTATGTCAATTTATCATCATGTGATTTGAAATTAATACAAAAGTATGTATTAGGATTTGGTTCTAAATATGTAGGTGAGATAGTTGATGATTATAAACTGGAGATTATATCATCAGTTCAAAATTCTTATGATAGAAAATTAATGACTGTAGACGAGTTTAATAAAATTGTTAAGGATGTTAATTTACAAAATTCTAATAAGTATGATAAGTCATGGAAAAGAGTTATTGGGTTATTTAAAAGACAATTAATGAAAGATAAATTGATTTGCTTAAAGGAAGACAAAGGTTTACAGATGTGCTTGATTTCAAATAATGAATATGTTCAAGGAGTTATTTTACAAATGGAAAAATTAAATTTTGAATTGATTGATAAATATAATGTTGATTCAGAAAGAATGAAATTTATTAATAACATTTTATTAAAGGCAAAGAATAAAGGAATAAATGATAATGTGTACTATTCATTATATCCTTCAAGTGCTATTTGTCCATGTGTATTTGCTAATGTAAAATTGCATAAAGAAGGTTATCCACTTAGAATAATTTTGGATTTTGGAGGGTCTTTTGTGTATAAGACTAGTAAATATATTGCTAAAATTTTACAAGATTTTCTTGGATTTGGAAAATATTCTGTAATGTCATCATTTGATTTTGTTGAAAAAATTAAGGATTTAAGTTTGGACTGTGATGATGTTTTAGTGTCATTGGATGTTTCTGCGATGTATGGATCCATTGATAGACTTGATTCAATTAAGATAATTCATCAAGCTTTATTGGAAAAGAAAGTGGATAATCAATTAATATGTTTTCTGATGAAGGCTTTAAATTTTATTGAACAAAATATTGTTGCATCCTTTAATGGTAAATTTTATAAGATGAGTAAAGGCTGGCTAATGGGATTACCGATGGTGGCACAGTTATGCAATTTTGTTTTGTCATATTATGAAGAGAAAATTTTAAACAAATTTATATTTATGGGAAATATTAAGATATATACGAGATATGTGGATGATGTTTTTATATGTGCTTCTTCAGAAATGATTGATAAAATTTTTGATGAATATAATAAATTAAAAGGTCTTATCTGGACTATGGAGAAAGAATATAATAACAGTATTAAACATTTAGATTTGATAATTTCAAGAAACAATAATATGATTGACTATAAATTGTTTATTAAACCTATTGAAACTAGAGGGTTTATTCCCTATTTATCTAACATGCCATATAATTATAAGATGGCTGGTTTTAGGTCTTTTTTGTATAGAAATAATATTTTGTGTAAATATGCATGTGATAAAAAGAAAAATATTGAAAATTATGTAAGTAAATTATTAAGTGTAGGTTATAATATAAAAGAAATTTATCAAGTGGTTTGTCAATTTAGTAAGAAAATTAATAGAAATACTGGTGATGAAGAAATTAAGAGTAATAAGTGGATTTCTTTGCCTTTTTATAATAATAATCAAGTAAAATTTATGAAAAAAGTTTATACTGGTATATATAATGTTTCTTTTTATGGATCAGGTAATTTAAATAGAATGGTTAATAATTCAAAAGATAAGTTAGAAAAAAATAATGTGAGTAATATAATTTATAGAATTTTTTGTGGGTGTAACTTATCATATATAGGGGAATCTAGATGTAATATAGAGAAAAGAATTAAAGAACATAAATTGTTATATAAAAGAGTTTTGAAAAATGTACAGATATGTAATGATAATAGTAATGAAGTCAAGTTATATACTGAATCTGTTTTTTTATGATCATGATAGAAATTGCAATTTTAAGTTTAATTTTGATATAAATAAAATAAAAATTTTAGGACAAGAGAGAGATAATGAAAAAAGAAAAATTAAAGAGGCAGTTTTTATTAATAGGTATAAAAATACGATAATAAATAGACAGTCAGCAAATGTTAGGATTAATGAATTGTGGGATATCTAAATTGACATGTGTTTCCAGTTGGTAATAGATGATTCCATTTTGAAAGTTGAGTTGAAAATGATTATGAATATAATCGAAAATATTTCTTTATGAGTTTTTATTTATATTGTATTTTAAATTGTTTACCGTTGTTTGGAATATATTTAAGTTTTGTTATATATATATATATATATATATATATAATTGTTAATTGTAAATGATTTTTTATTGAAATCACATAATTTTCTTAACCAATAATTATCATAGGGTTTGCATACTTTTGTAGTCAACTTTTAAGGTGCAAAACCTTGTCAAAGGATATGTCTGAACATAGTTTGAAGTAGGTAATGCATCAAATAACATATTCTTCATAAACTCAAAGAGACTAACAACATAGCACAGGAAAAACAAGACATCCCATTCTCTTATTTACCAATACCAGAAGCAAATGTGGTTTGATGGGTCCAGAATACTATTTTTTTCAAGGTATATGTCTAATATATTACTGGAACCATGAAGAGAGAGTTTTTTTTAATTTATTGATCTTTATAGCAAAAAAAGGAAAGGTAACAAGGTTTAAGTTTGTTGATGTAATTTTTTTAAAAAATAAAGCAAAACCAAAAAAAATAGCCTAATAAGTTTTTAATTTGTTTCTGTTATTTAAAAAAAAACGAGCACACACAAAAAAAGCATAACACTTTTTAATTTGTTGATGTTGTTTTCTAAAAAGAAAAAGCGGAACCAAAAAAAGAATAAGTTGTGAAAACACACACACAAAAAAAACATTCTAAGTTTTACATTAATAAGTTGAAAAACATTTTGATGTTAATAAAAAAAGCAGACTAAGTTTGATATTTGTATTTTAAAAAAAAAAAGAAAAAAAAAACAAAAACAATCATAATAAGTTGAAAATTTGTTGATGTTAATAAAAAAGACATTAAAATACTAAAAATTTTGTGTTTGGTTTTTATTTTGTAAATTTATTGAGGTAAATAAAAAAAAAATTAAAAAGTCCAAATTCTGTGTTTGATTTTTTTTATAACAAAAAAGAAAGAAAATCCAAAAAAAGTATGGCCTGGGAATGGTAATCTTTTATAGGTTTTGCATAGCAACAATGCCATCAAGTGGCATGTGTATCTAATGAACCAGTACTTTTTATTGAATTATTTAAATATTAGAATTATATCTTAGAGAGATGTATTTTACATAATAAGCCATTATAATTTGATTTATCACTATGGATCACTTTAACTAATTAGATTTGAATAGTTCAAATCACAATGTGTATTTATTTTAAAACCATTCTCATATTTGAAGATCATATTTATTTTTATATGATAAAATTTAGTTTTAGAAGAAGCAAGTTCATATTTATATGATGTTTAAGTACATTTATTATTCAATATTTGGAATGGCTACTAAAATACATTTCTCATTCTTAATATATGAGTGTAATCCTAGAGTAATCATTATTTTCATCTAAAATTAACATATCATGTTATATTTTATACATTATTATTATTATTATTATTATTATTATTATTATTATTATTATTATTATTATTATTATTATTATTATTATTATTATTATTATTATTATTATTATTATTATTATTATTATTATTATTATTATTATTATTATTATTATTATTGTTGTTGTTGTTGTTGTTGTTGTTATAAGTATGACAAACGTTAAGTTAGGGGAAGGGCATGTCTTATTATTTTATTTGCTAGGATATCATTCAATGTAGAATAAATCTGAAAAGTGGAAAAGAATTTATTTTATAATTTCAATGAGATCAAATTAAGCTGATATACCCTGATTTGTTTCACAAATCATATTATTTTAAATTATTTTGATATTTAAACAATTACAGTCAAAAGATTGATCTTAAGTGGCATACATTTTCAAATAACATTTTAAATTTTACAAAAAATAAATAGTGTTTTATTTGAACAAAATCATGAGATGCTTAAAACATTGATACAAAAATTATTAGTTATAGCAGATGTTTGTAAGGAAATGTAAATGTAACATTTTGTGTCATATATTCACAATATTAAGAATCATTTATATGTGCTAGTCAGTTGATATTCCACCTCCTCTTGATTTATTAATGTTGCTTTATATACTAATTATATTTTATTATAATTCTTATCCTTATGTATTTTTATTGTAGCACAAAGTAGAAGGTAAAATGTGAGGTAATAGCTAACCTCAATGGGTATATAAAATTTATTTTATATATCCATTGAGTTTAGCTATTACCTCACATTTTACCTTATACTTTGTGTGGCATTGCTACTATTGCTAAAAGTGGTTCCTTTAGTTAGCTTGTGTTTTTGTAGGTTTCAATAAATATGCAATTACTGCTGTTATAAAAAAATATTTTACATTATGTTACATTTTATGAATTACTTTTAAATGTGTAAATACAAATGCATTTTATGTGTTATCAAAAAAGATAACAAATATATAAAACATTATATTAAGCATAAATTAAATAATTGTATAAATATTTATAACACTTCAATAAAATAATTAAAAACCATCACTTAAAAATTAATGGAAAATTATATATATATATATAAGTTGTGCCTAACTGAAATTTCACTTAGTTCCAATAGGTGACCAAGGTTATCTTAGCTTAACCTTTTTTTTGAAATTTTCAGAATTTTAAAAAAATAATAATGATAAAAATTTAAGTTAACTTAGTTAATGAATAAAATATAATAATCTTATGTAGTATTATAATAAATGTTAAATATAATGGGATTATGTCTAAATATTTCAATAATATATGTGAGTTAATTTGATAAGGGGTGTTCAACAATAATTTGAGTAAAGGAAATATCAGAAATAGTTGTGAGTTGATAAATAATATTAAATGTATTTTAAAGTAACTATTATGTAATTCATTCTAATGTCTAAATTATAATAATTAGATATTGTAAATAAATGTTTTAAATAATATTAATAGTAAATTTAAAAATTGATCTGTAAGTTTTTATTAAAACAGTAATATATAATTTATTAGATGTAATTTAGTTTAGCATTTCACTTATAAAGTGATTTTGAATTAAATATTCATTAATATTTTTATTGTTGTAGTTTAAAAAATAACTTTTAAACAATTAGTGTGAGGTCACCCATGTGTAAGAGTATGTATGTGCATGCAAGAAAGACACATAAACATAAGAATAAAAAAAAATTATTTAATTCCAATATTGTTTAAAAAAATAAATCAAATGTATGGATAAAGTTATTAAAGTTAAAAATTTTAAAGTTTAATAGTAGGAATAACTTAAAATTTTATATTTATTACTATTGTGTTTATAAAATTTTGTCTAAGAATATTAGATAATATTTGTTAACAATGAGCTTTTGACTTTGCAGCTGTGAGTCATGTGGTTTGGTATAATTAGATCAATTACATCAGTAAATGAATTCCACAGCTGAATGGCCAAGAATGTTAAAGACTGATAAAAATAATTTTATTGGTTTTCAAGCCAATTGATCAAGAGTGGGTGTATTAGAGATTATTAGATATAAATAGTAATGCAGAATTCATTCAGGGACTTACTTATTTTGTTTCTACATGTGGAAACCCTGAAATTTTCTTTAATGAAAGTTATAATTTTTTCAGAACTTTATTATTTTAAAAGTAAAAGTATTTAAAAAAAAACAACTACTAAAAATTGTCCTGAAGTAATGGACAGGTTAATTTAAAAGGTAATATCCTTTTTTTGACATTCAAATTTTACTTGGAACATGAGATTGTAGTAAAAATGTTTGAATGAAATTCAGCGTCTCATATTTCATATGTGTTCAATCTGTTTATTTTTCTTTATTTGAAAGTAAACGTAAAATTAAAATACAAATTATTAATTAATTATATATATATATATGATTAAAATTATGATGCACTGAACTATTGTAGCTGTAGGATACTTAGTCTTTATCCTAATAAATTAAAAATATATGTGAAGAAAAAAAAATAGATTAAAAGACATTCATAATTTAAAAACATTATAATGAAAATGTGTCAGCTTCTTTGTAAATTAGAATTAACTTTAAATTTAATGCTTCACCATTAATACCTGATATCCACATTTAAATAGGCTCTCCTATAATAATGATTGTTTCTAAAAATAAATTTAGAAAAGAAAATATATTACATTAAGTTAAAGAAGTAACTTTGTTTCAAAGCGTTCTATAATTGAATATCAACTTTTTCTAATGTCCAACTTTAAAATTTATTGTATATGAGATAGTGATTATCTTAGTCTGGAAAGTGTTGAAAAAATGTTTTAAGCTATATGTAACTAAGGATGAACTTACAAATAATGATTAATTTAAAGTTATTACTTATACTGCTGGACATCAAATGAGAATTATTATTTGTAAGATGTTATTCAGTAACAAAACTTCAAAATAATATACAAATATTATTAATGAACTCGTCTCTGTCAAATACGTAATAAATTAAAAATAAATGTCTATTTACATATGTTTAAAGTTTCATTTGTGAGTGACATCTAGTAAATTCTAGATAATTTAGTCAATGTCATTCATTCAGATATCGTAAACAGTGGTTTAAAGTGAGTAGTCTATCCTCACACTTTCACTTACAGTACTTAAGATTTGCCCATATATAAGCATTTGGGTTGGATAGAATAAATGGATTCATTTTATTCTTTCCTAAATACTATATCTTGTGTTGAAGTGGAAGTACTCATTTATTATTTAACACTCGTAAAAAGTGCACAATAGCTTGAATGGCTGATTAAATTTATTACAATTAGAAACAGTGCTAAAAATAAATAAATTGTTATATTTGCCATTATGTATAAGTAACTTTGTGACATTTAATCTTAGTTCAGAAACCGAGGGGCATCTTTAATTTATAAACAAAGTCTACTCTTATATTTAAAAAAAAAAACAGTAAAAGGAAATTTGTTTTAAAAGAAACATATTTTGAAATATTAAAAAAATAATATTTTTTAAAAAGCTCTATTTTGAAACAATGCATGTACCTAAAGGAGAACATGATATTTAAATAAAGCCATATATTATTATTATTATTATTATTATTATTATTATTATTATTATTATTATTATTATTATTATTATTATTATTATTATTATTATTATTATTATTATTATTATTATTATTATTATTATTATTATTATTATTATTATTATTATTATTATTATTATTATTATTATTATTATTATTATTATTATTATTATTATTATTATTATTCTGCATTTGAACCTGGGATTATATAAATAAAAATGTACTCAGCTGAATAATTTATTTTTCCATTGCCGGTTTATTCTTATTATTTTAATATTTAAAATTATCTTTAAAAAATAATGAAAGTATTTACTTAAAGAACTATTGAACATTTTCGTTTTTTTTTTTTTTTTTTTGGAAATCATTGTCATGTTTTATAAATGTTTTAACTGAAACTTCAAAATCAGATAGATAAATTAGCCTGAATAAATTATCTACATATTTAAAATGGAAAAATCATTATGGAGCTGATATATGAAGTTCAGTTACTGTATTATTATTTTTTTATTATCTGTTTTATTGATTTTTAAAAAAAATGAAACCATAAAGATATTTATGCTATATATTTTGTGTAACACTTTTTGCATAAATATGTCAGGAAAACTAGGGTTACAGTTTTAAAACTTATGGGTTTATTAGAATGAGCAAAATATTTGCCATTCTTAGGTAAAGTTTATTTTATTTATTAAGCATTTCACAAGTTAGTTTCTATTTGATAATTTCATTTATAGAGAATTGTATATCACTGTATTAGTTTATTATGGGGAATTCTTCACTCAGTTTCATTTTAAATCTACCAGAGAACTTTATCAGAGAGTTTCAATTCATTTGTTTTATGGGTGTGATAATAATAATAACTACAAATATGTTTTTATATGCATTGAGAATTAATATTCTCACATTTAATTGCAATCAAAAGTCCACTAGTCACTATATTTTAGTATTGATTATTTTATTATGTGTGCATTGTGCCTTGCCCAGAATTTTATATGCATTTAATTTTAAAGTATTTCTCATAGTAGTCACTTGACACAGTTTGCTTTGTTTGTTCGAACATTGAATATATGTTTTGTATTTTTAAACTTATGAGGAATAACTTAGTTAATTCAGGTGAAGTATATATCTTGCTATTAGTTAGTAATTGTTAGCCTCATAGAGTTAGGCTTAGTTAATAATTTTGAGTGTGTTTTATGGAGTAGACAAGGTCCTCGATCCTTATTGTATTTTATTTCCATGATTTGATAGTGCTTGTTACCAAAAGAGGGTTATTATATTGTATTTTTCAGTGATGATGATCACATTTATAAGCATTGGAAATCCCATGAGAGAGGATTGTGCTTTCCTGGTGTCTTTCCTACTCCCAGATGTGCTGTAGACAAGTTCCAGACATCTTAGTTTCTGCCTCCAAGTTAGGTATTTTTGAAAGCCACAACATTCTTTTCCAGCTCTGAGGAGCTTATATGTTCTTATATTATGCCTATCATTCCTGGTGACTTAATGCTAGTTCTACCACAGTAGGTGATGTTGCATTTGTTTTAGATTAATGTTAACAAGATGTGATTGTTTGAGGAACTTTGTTTCTTCAGGTAGTGGTAGCTAATTCAAGGCTCATAGGTATACTAATGTTTGAATTGGGTTGATATGATATTTTTATCATCAACAAGCTAACCAACAATAAGTTCTATTTATTATTAAGTATGTTAAATTAGGCATATGTTATAAGTGGCCATTCACACATACTAATTTAATATTTTCATCCAGAGTTTCACTGCTGGATTTGTAAGTCTGTTACATCTTTAATTTTAAAACATCGAGGGTTATAGTTTTTATGTGGACAAAATTTATTAAAGGTGTATAACTGATCTCTGATGAATGAATGCCCCATACATCTAATTTAGTTTCATTTTAAAAATTAGTTTATTCTGATTTAAAAATATATCGTTAGATACAATATTAGTTATGTGAAGTTTTCAAATATATGCTAAATATCCTTTCTAGCTTAGCATTTATTAAGCTAGTTGTGTGTGTCATTCTGATTACTAAAAGACACCATAGTGTTATGAATTATTTTAATTAAAAATTAATAACGTGCTTATTAAATACAGGCATTATAATTAAAGTTCAAGATTTTAAAATCTCTTATTGTTTAAAAGAGATTAAAATCTAGTATTAAATAATCTTTGCCTGCTACTATGTATAATTATATTATTTATTTATTAGAATAAACAATGTAAAAAAGTTTTAATATGGATACTCAAAAACAGTAGCTAAAGAAGTTATGTATTCTTATAAACTAAGTAAAGTTATTAAAAAGTCAAAATGCTTGTTATATGTTCCAGCGCTATATTGGCAATGTTTGCATTCCATTTAAATTGTAACACTTTATTATTGTTCTCAATAAACCAACTTATTATTATTTCAAAAGTTTTGTTTTATTTGTATTGCTTTTATATGAAAATATTATTGTCTTGGGTTCCACGTTCACAAAATCTTAAGTTTCTAAAGTTTTTTAAATCTTCAATTCAGAAGTTCACAAATATATTATAAATTTAATTAAATATATTTGATATTGGTTTGAAAATTATAAAGCCATGCTAAAGTAAGTGATTCTTATATTGAATCACAATAACAGATAATGGCATTATATCAGATACTTAGTTAAATGCTTAGTTAAAAGTTTATTTTTCAATTATCAGTATATCTTCTCAGATTAAAGACTATGCAATATGGGATTAAAAATATTTGTACTTCGGAAGAAGAATTTTAGTTACCATTATTTTAAAAGCTGCTCATTAACTTATATTAACTGCACCTTGTTTATCATTATCTGAAATTTTATATGTCTAAAGAATTTTAATCCATCTGCATTTGAGTTCTTGAGTAGGTTGTTTGTGAGTATGGGAAAGGCATAAAAAGTACCCTTGTTATTTTCTTTGCTTGAGTAATGTCTTGGATAATAGGCCATTATTAATTTAAATTTAAATTGATTCATTAAATTTGTGAATTAATATTTTGTTTTTGTTTATTATTCTAAGATTGAACATAATATAGTTATGCTATGGTCAGCCAAGATATCACTCATTTGTTTTATTTATTCCAGCAATTATTTTTTAGGTGACTTAAATTTTTATTTTGCACAAGAGCTTATTTTTTTAGAAATCCCTTGATTACTCTTGTTGCCTTATTAAATATAGTTTAGTAAAATAATTTTTCACAATCAAGATATCATTTATTCTTATTCACAGTGTGTGTGATCTGTTGGTAAAACTATTCTAATAATTATTAATTAATGATTGTAAATAATATTTTGTGTGTTTAGTAGTAGATTATTAATATGCCATAATAGTTATAGTTGCACTAATATTGGATTTTGTCTTTATCTGAATGTACATCTTTGAATCATCATCTCTTCTCTTAAATTTTATTGTAACCCTACTGAGCCGAGTCATTAAGAGTCTCTCATTTCATTTATTTTCATATCATTTCTCATCACTCTTCCACATCTCTTCTATCATCTCATCCATTTCCAAATCATTTCATTTCTTCTTTTCCTTCCATCTCTCTCCAGTATGTCTCATTTCTATCTCATTTCACTTCTTTTCATCTTATCCTTTCTTTCTCTTTCATTATCATCTTTTCTATCTAATTCATTATCATCTTTCTCTCTCTAATTCCATTTCTAATTAAACTTTTCTTTTTCCTTATTTTCTTTCCTTTACCCCCTCTCTTCTCTTTCTTTCATTATCATCTTTCTCTCTAATTCCATTTCTAATTTCTAATCCTTTCTCTTCTCTCTCTCATATTCATTCTCATTTCTTTTCCTTTTCTCTCTAATTCCATTTCTAAGTAATGTTTTCTTTTTTTCCTTCTTCTCTTTTCATCTTTTCTTCTCTCTTTTCTCTTCTCATTACCGTTCTCTCATCTTTTCCTTTTCTTTCTTTTCCTTCCACCACCCTTCACCTCCCCTCTTTTCTTTTTGGTTATATATATATATATATATATATATATATATATATATATATATATATATATATATATATATATATATACATATTGGGTTCATCCGTGTTGAAAACTTTTAATATTAATATACTGACGTTTCGACTTGATCACACAAGCCATCCACACAGAGTTATAAAAGGTAGCAAGACGGTTGTAGAGGCGCTACAATCACTGACTTGAATAAAATGTTAAAATTCCACCAATAGCAAAAAATGTTAAATTTAGGAATGTTTTTAAAAAAAAAATATTTCCAAATAGGAGGAAGTTTGCACGTATCATCTCACTTATTGATACAATCTGGCCTTTTAAGTATCTCAATGGCTTCTCTAATTTTGCATTGGTAGAGATTATCACATCTGGATATGATCCTGGTACTAGAAAAATCAATTTTATGACCTGAATCTATAGTATGGAGTGAGAGTGCTGATGATGATGAGTGTTGTTTAACTGCATTAGCATGCTCATCTCTACTAACACTGATGCGAGGATTACTCATACCTATGTAAAAAGCTTTACAATTTTATATATATATATATATATTAAAATTGTATTATGATAATTCATATTTTATACTGTTATTTTCATCATAGAAAACTAAATAACATTCTTTCTGCCATAATAAGTTAACATTAAACTACATTCTTAACATTTGAAAAGAGTACAAAAGCATGTGCCCATAAGCTTTAATATATATATATATATATATATATATATATATATATATATATATATATATATATATATATATATATATAATGCAAAGCTGTTTAATACTATACTAGTAATAAATAAAATAGAAAATAATACTATACTAGATTAAAATCCAATCTTTACGAAAATCCTTACACAACCATGGTTTCATCTACTAAACAAATAGAACTTCTCAAGTGAAAATCAAACTAAAGAAGCATATATATATATATATATATATATATATATATATATATATATATATAATATATATATATATATATATATATATATATATATATATATTGGGGATTCATCCATCTTAAAATATATATATATTGTACCCTCACTTCTCGATATATGCTATAATTTAAAATATGACTAGCTCAATAAAATTATTATGCTCGGCTAAAATATGTACAACTATCTTTAATATATTTTTATCATATTATAACTTATCAAATTTATTATAAACTTATCAAAAATTAATATAATTCAATATTATGTACTAATTAAATAAATATTTACTAAAATCATGAGACTGTGAAGTGAAATTACAATTGGTAATCAGATTTACATTGAGTCAATGTCTCTCCAAGACACCGTCTCAATGGCATAAGAATACTATTACCTCTTTATTATCTCATTACTAACTCTACAGCATTCTTATGACTTTTATAAATGAATTATCTTTTATAATAATAGATAAATAAATCTCAATCTATTGTTAAGGAAATATAATTAAAATGATCTCAGGTTCTTCAAATTATCTTAAAGTAATAATAATTCATGTAGATAGGAATGATAAGGGATTTAATATCAAACCTAAATACACCTAACTTATTCTAATAATAATCACTAACAATAATAATCTTTAGGGTATATCTTAATCTTATCTATTGGGTTATACTTTTAATCATTAAGAAAATAAATAAATCATACACATGTCTTTCATTTCCATATAGTATCTTAATTTTAAAATAAACCAAAATCTTATAATTCAACAATTTGTGGCAATAAATAGTATTATACTCTTATACTGTGCATTATAATTACTTTATGACCATTGTAATATCATATGTTAATGTCAATCAATTTCTATAAAATTATATTAAGAAAATACTGTGTTTCTTCTAAAATAATAATAATAATAATAAATTCATATTGTGCAAATATTATGTTTATTCAAATTATCTGTTGTCAAATGCTGTGGTGTAAAATAATGAATCCAACACATCTTTTAAAACAACTTAACAAATTTATTTACATTAACTTAAACAAATAATTTATTTACACTATTTACATTTAAATGGAACTAAAGAAAATAAAAAAATAAGAAAAAATAATAATACAAGATTTTTACACTGTTATTATTTCCATAACTATAAGTAGATAATTTATACATTTCAGAAAATGTTTTATTAATAAAATTCAATTAAGTTTATGACTTTAATTTACATAAACAGTACTTGTTATCAATTAATATAAGAAAAAGGTTTTATGTAATATATCATTCATATAGCATGTATGTAAATAAACCAACTTTAACAATTTAAATGCTATTTCACTTAAGTCCTACTATTATTTATATTATAATGTATAAGGCTGTATTACATTTATTATCAGTATGACTCAAATATTAATTAATGTATCAACTGATATAACTTTGTAGTATAATAACAATTATTGACTATCATTGTTTATTTCATTCCGATATAATGTCATACTACATGTCTTATTAAAATATGCAATACGTATATGTACCTTTTAAAAAAAAATAATATTTTAAAATTATTCAATAATTTCAACTTTTATAAAGTATAATGTTAAACAAAATTCTATGATTCTTTGCCATTTTTAAATCATTACTTTTCTTTATTTATAATTCCTATTCTTTTATAAAACTACTACCTACAAAAGTCATTTAAACCCTATTTAATTTCAGTAAAAAAAAAAAACAAATTTTAAAACAAAAATAATAACGATCCAAACTCTCCTATACCTCATCATCTATTTACAATAAGCCTTCAATCAAAATATAAATTTTTATGTAAAATTAACGTAACTCATCTAATAAAAATAAAATAAAATATAGACCTTATATACTTCTTACTAGCTTTAAAAGAAAAAAAATAAATAACTTACACTAGTATAATAAAAAATCTAATTCCTAATATTGGAACAGAAACATTGAAATTCATTCACGAAAGAATCATATAATTATTTCTAGGTTCTCATATTATGTTATACTAAATTTATATCACTAATTTAAAATATGCATATTAAAATAAAACTGCTATTATTACTCTTGTGCGTGTATATTATTTAAACATTAATACATTCATTCAATAATCATATAACATTTGGTTGATCTAAAGAAAACATAGTAAATACATCAAATCATTATTATTATTACACAATTTTACCATAAATAATACTTCAATGTACAGTCCGTCACGATGTCCTCCAGGATTCCAGTTTTACAAAATAATTTCACATGTACACTCAACAATTATTCTTTAAAATATTACGTGTTGTATAATTATAAAATAAACTTTATGCAATAAAAGGTTATATTAGTATTTAGTTATTATTTTAAAAAAAATGTAAATGTACCTTTCCTATCTTTAATAAATCAATAATTAATGAAAGATTTATGTTAGTTAATAAATAAAAATGTTACATAACATCCAACGGTGTTTTCATCCAGTTGTCATTGTTCTTTTTTCTAGGCACAAATTTTCACTAAACATTACTTCCTTTTCCGGTACATCACATGTCTTTAAAAGTTTTTATGGAATAAATGAAAACGTTCTTTTTTTTTAAAAATAAATAAAAAATAAAAGTCAGTTCCATCAGAAAACAAAAATAAAATTAAAATAGTTTATGAGATCCGAATTCATTTCTTCTTAAGGAAAAATATTATTATTTAAAAGTTATTATTTTTAGAATTAGTCTATAATTTACAAAGTTCTGATTTAATTATTTTTAATTGATTTGGATATCCATGTAGATCTGATTTGCGCATTCCGTAACAGATATTGAGGTAAGATTACTTTTAAAGTCTTTTGTACGACCAGCGTTTAGACTTTAATAATATAATAATTTTTACTTATAAGTGTTTCTTTACTTATTAAATCTCCAATTTATTTGCCTTTTTAAATTGTCAGAATTTAGTCTTTTAAACCATAAAGACTTAACAAGGCAAGCATTTATGTAATCATTATTATTTACTATCTTTACTAAGTTATATACTTAGATTTATCATTTATAAATACTTTCTTCATAAAGAAGTATTTTTCATGCTTTTAAATATCTATTTTATAAAAATTAATTATCATTAGCTTTTAAATTTATACAAAGTCCAACGTATTACTGTTAGGCATCTAGTAACTCTGCTAGTCAATCCAGCGTTTGTTAAATTTTCAGTATAAAGTCTCCAATTCATTTTATCCTTACACAATGTCCTCATGATTATTTGATAGTAAATTGAGCATTAATAAGAAACGATCAATAGGGAACTACAATAAATTAACACTGCATATTCATCGGTAACTTTTATAAATTATTTTAAAAAAACTACTTTCTTATAATTTTAAAACGATTTTTATAGCGTCTATAATCACTTAGCTATTTTTTAATAGCACTCTTACTTCAAGAATTTCAATCACAAGTCACCTCCTAACAATTGAACCTGGGTTTTATACCGGAAGAAAACTCCCACTTGATTGGTGAATTAAACAATTGACTTGATAGCTTATTTACATATTTCACCAACAAGACAGAATTAAAAATAAATAATGACTTATTTAATATTTATTATTTATCACATTATTAAATTCTTAAATTAATATTCATCATTTATTTAGATCTATTAAACATTTTTTTAAAATATACTTTCTTACTTAACTGTTACGTTTAACTTTTATAAAATTATTTTTTATAAACAAACTAAGTCTATTTTTATTCGTTATGTTTTTTAAACAGTATTTTAAAAATCAGATTTAATATTTCACATTAATTATTTCTACTTTTATCTCATAATAGCAAATATAATATTTATAAATTTTATAACAGAATTTTTAAAATAGCTTTGCAACTTTACTAAAATACTCCCAAGCATGTGTGTACGTATTTTAATTAACATCTGTTTTTTTTTTTACAACAGAGCTACAGACGCTTGAAATAATCTAAAAATAAACTAACAATACATTTTTTAAAAATAAATATTTTTAAAATAAATAATATATTACAACAGCTTTTAAAATAATACTTCGATATTATTTAAAATCAAATATTAATCTTCTATCATGTACTACTAATAATTAAAATATTTATATTCATTTATTAAATATTAATTTTTATCAACAATAAATATATGCATTTAATTTTAACTTGTCTTTTAAAACTTTAACTTTAAACATTTATTTATTAAATTTATTAATGCAGTAGGGATTATGGCTAGTTTTCCCAACCGTATACTATTATCATTCCCA
>JAQFVV010006217.1:1849945-2044945 GCA_028023455.1 Epiperipatus broadwayi | reverse complement strand
AAAGAACTGGTGTTCTAATTATATATTATGCATTAAATGAAACATTTGCTATCAGATTTTGACACATTATCATTTTGTTTACAATTTTGAATAAAAACCATTAGGTCTCACTATCTGAAAAAAATATTTACTGTGATCGAAATGGAAGAGGATTATGGTTTTCACTGACTAGATTCAGGGAAAAACAAAAAATCTTAAATATTGTTTAGACAATTGAGAAATAAAAATACTAAGACAAACATTTTCCAAATTAAGTTTAAACACATTTTCAAATTTTATTTAAGAGAGATAAAAATTATAAAATAAAAGTTTCTAACACAACTTATAGAATTATCTCAGGTGTGTGCCAGAAATAATAAAATTCAATGCTCTGCCAGACTAACTAATTTTCTAATAGAAAATTATAAAGGGGGAAACAAATTTCTTTCATCTGGGAATTCCCCAACATCACTGTTTTTTTCATTCACAGATATGAAAATAATATGTTCTTGAAATAAATCAATGAAACTAGCACCAGCGAGCATTTCATGGTCCAGAAAAATGATTCAAAAACAAGAATGTCATATTGCCAATAGAAGCTGCATATTAACTACATTTAAAGCAAAGATGATTAATTTACCCCCAAGAACAACCAAAAAATATGATTAATACATCGGGAGTATAAATTAGATAAAAGTGAGGATATTTACATCTCCAATTTAATGAAATAACAAACTTAAAAAATACTCTGATGTAAATAATTTCAAGTTAATGAAATATTAAACCTAGGATGAAAGAGAAACTGACTTTTAAAACTGGTGAATCCCCAACCAAATGATTGAACAAAATTAATCTGAGGTCTCAGTGGAAGACAAATAAATAATTAGAAAACTAGTTACATCTACCCAAGCATTTCAAATAAGTGAAGAAATTAAAATTACCAATAAATTTATAAACCAAGTTCTGAGTACTTGCTCTGGCAAAATTTAAAGCCACACATAAAGACAAAATAAATCTAGCAACCAAATATAAACACTGACCTAGATTTTTGTAAATTAAATTATCAGAGAGTGTATAGGAGCAGAAAATATTAAAACATTAAATGCTTTAGCAAAAAGGTTTATTTCACTATAATTTATAAATAGAAATTAATATTATCTTCTTGGAGGTGATTTATAAAATTACAAAGAACAACAATTCCAGTTTTCTATTTCGCAGACATAAAAAATAAACGAAATAAAAAAATACGAAAACTAGAACCATCAACTCAATAAATTGCCAGCCAAAAGATTTTTCGATTTTCATAACCACATCACAGTATTTTAAATCAATAAGTGGATATTAATATAAATACAGGTGAGGTAATTTAAAATTACACAAGTCTGCCAAAACATTTATAAAAAGTAAAAGAGAAAAATAGAGATATATTAAACATATAAAAATATAAACTCACTAGACACTCTCTGATAAATAAAATTGAAAGCAAACTTGGAATCTTAAAACTAAGATTCAAAGACACATGGCAAAGTACAATGAAAAACAAATACAGCTAATATAAGGTTAAATAATGATTAATAATACAGATTTATGTTTAAAAATGAGTGGAGATTTAACTAAAAGAATTTACCCTGGCAACAATAAAATAAAAAATATATACCTTACAGTAAAGCAAAGTTCATGTAGAGTGCACACTTTTATTTCATTTTATATTTCAGGTGGTTTGACAATGGCAAGTACTAGGGCATTGGAAATCTGGTTTCTTTTAGACATTCATGGCATGACTGAAGGAGAGTTGGAAGTAGAGATTCATCTTTTGGTTAAGTTAGCATGGCATATTGATGATAACAAATTATAGATTAGTGTATTTTGACATCATGTAAAGCAATGAAATCTTTTAACAATTGCAAGTCTTTAAAATGAATTAAATGTCTGATCTGCTACCCAAAATGTTATGAATCTCAGCAGGTTATAATCAAAGTGTGTAAAAGAATACTGAATCTCACTTTGAAGCAGCATGTTAGCCAAGAATAAAAGTAAACTACTGTCCCAAAATTTGCAGGGTCATTTATACCACACTATATCATCTGCAAAAACCTTTTCTGTTGTTGAATTCTATGCCTTAGGGCAGAGCAAATCTCAATCTTCCACTCAATCTACTGAAGAATGCTAACCACAGATTATTTTAAACAAAAAACAACAACAGCAAATTAAATCTCCACTTTTAGAATGAACTTAGAACTGATTAAAATAAAAACAACAAGAATGTATTTAATAAGCTTGCTTGTTTTTAATCAAATTGATTTAAAACAAGTGATGAAAGAAAACTATTTTAAAAATCAATTCTATAAAAAAAATTTTAAATGACCTATTTAAATATAAATGAGTATGTATTTTAATACACATACTCTTTTTAAATAATAATAACAAAAATTAACATTAGAAATTTAATGAAAATTAAAGATTTTTTAACTTTAGGCAATAAAATCATTGAATCGGATATCAATCCTGTTCAATATAAATATAAACAAAAAAAAAGACATATAAATCCAAGAAATAATATAATATTTTAATCAGAGGAGTGGTTTTCATCAAAAAGCAAAAAAATACACAATAAAATGGTGATATTAAAAAAAATACAGATTTGATAAAAGACTATAAATATAACAAAAAAAAAAACCTGATTGGTCACAAAATCTAAGACAGAATATCTACCCAGCCAATGATAAAATACCCCAATACATACTTAAAACAAAGAAAACATCAACAAAAAAATACATTTCCTCCTAATCAAGCTTAAATTCTATTTAAATTGAAATAAAAAATAAAAAATCCAAGGTTAAAAATTTATTTATATATATATGCAAATATTTGAAACCAGGCACTCTTCAAAAAATCCAAGGTTAAAAATTTATTTATATATATATGCAAATATTTGAAACCAGGCACTCTTCACAAACCTGGGAGCTTAATTTTAAGTATAGAGGATTTGAACTCAGATTTTCAAGCACCCTTCAACTATCCACACTATCTCATACAACTGATACACATGTCCACACACATGTAGAAAAGATTAATACTCACCAATATATGTATTTCGTGCTAAATCAGCACTCATCAGTTGGTCCAGACTATCATCACACACACACACACACACACACACATATATATATATATATATATATATATATATATATATATAATCAATGCTCAGTTTATATTAAGATAGCAAATCTTCATACTTTAATGGACAGGCTTCAATCCACTGCAACCTCCAACTTTTCAGCCATCCATATCATTGAAAATCTAATGATGAAAACTCGAATCCCATGCTGATGCTAATATTATTGCCATGCCCATGTTGACCTGAAGTCACTCTGACCCCTCATGTATAGGATAGCATCCATTAAATACATATAAGAGGGATGGACAGGATACAAGCTTAATATGTAAATATTTGAAACCAGGCACTCTTCACAAACCTGGGAGCTTAATTGTAAGTATAGATGATTTGAACTTAGATTTTCAAGCACCCTGCAACTACCCACTCTATCTCATACAACTGATACACATCAGCATGGGATTTGAGTTTTCATCATCAGATTTTCAATGATATGGATGGCTGAAAAGTTGGAGGTTGCAGTGGATTGAAGCCTGTCCATTAAAGTATGAAGATTTGCTATCTTAATATAAACTGAGCATTAATTATATATATGTGTGAGTGATGATAGTCTGGACCAACTGATGAGTGCTGGTTTAGCACGAAATACATATATTGGTGATTATTAATCTTTTCTACATGTGTGTGGTCATGTGTATCAGTTGTATGAGATAGTGTGGATAGTTGAAGGGTGCTTGAAAATCTGAGTTTAAATCCTATATATATATATATATATGCATACATACAAAGAATATATATATATATATATGAGTTTAAATCCTATATATATATATATATATGCATACATACAAAGAATAGACTGTGTTATCACATTAATATTCATTAAAAACTGGATATTGGTGAAATATTTTAACATATTACACTCTACAGATTATTTAAAATCTATTTTTTCTGATCCACATAAGATTGTATATCAAAATATAGGTCACTTAGAGATATACTTCTTTTTATTTTATTTTAAGACAAACAATAACACAATAAAATTTGATGTCGTTTTAAAATGGTCACTGATCAAAAATTAAAATATTTCAAATTAAAACTGTATTTTTGTCTTTAGTCAAAATAATATTACTTGTTATATATTTTAAGGAATTATAGAGAATAGATTACATCTTCATATGTGTAAATATACATATGCATGTATGATTGTTGCGAATACAGAATTATTATATAATATTTTTAAAATTAAAGAATGATATATTATTCTTTGTGTTAAAATTATTGCAATATTTTAAAAATTAAAATTCTTAACGAACATGTCAGAATGCTAACTGAGTTTAGGAGATCTCACTGTTTGCTCGCTAAAGCTAAAGGAATAAGCATGATTGTATCAATTTAAATTTTGACCTAGATATTGTATCAACAAAACATAACATATAAATAGATCATGTATTCACTTGAAAGTTCCTTACCATTTTGCTTTTCTTGTATCTATTTGCTTACTTCAAAAGAAGCTATATTTTATTGATAAATAATGTTTTTTAAAAAAGCACAATGTATATATTTTTTAAGTTGTTTAGAGTAAACAATATAATATGTATAATAAAACATGGAAAGCTTGACGTCTTTTCTGGGACAAAGAATTTTTAAACAAAACAAGATGAAAATTTATCATTATAATAGCTTTCTAGGAATTTTATGACAAAAATTTACAATGTTCACTTGAATTGAATCTGGTTATATATTGTACCGGTCAAAACCCACCACCACCGCAAGTCAAATCGGATTCAAACTCAGGCAAACCAAAACTGAATTCAAACCCAACTCAACAGCTCAGATAGCAGAAATCGACGGCACAGTGCTATGCGCCAAGAACTAGTTCGACGGTTGGTGAGGACTAGAGACCCTTGCACTGACACGAATATCTAATAATTAATTACTTTGAATACTTTTTAAATCAAATCATATGTATGTTCGGGTTGCCAACACAGATAGCGGGTATGAACATTTAAATAATTATAAAAGAATGATGAACTAAGAAACCAAGTATGTTAGAAATATTTAATAATAATAATAATTTGTTTTGTTCAATAAAATATAGATTGCATTAGTTACCTCTAGTCTTTAAAATAATTTATAAATATAATAAGAGTGGCGGTCCTTATCATATGCCAACAAGTATTACACAACATGGGGTTCTATGTCTATGCCCCCAACGAGAAATATAAAGGCAGATAAAGGTATTCATTAAGAACGGAAATGATTGTTCTAATTTTATTACGGTGGAATGTGAAATTTATTTTCACATTCGGAAATCTATTCATGAAGAGCAAAACGTATTTTAAGGCATAACTTTAATCTTGATTTGAAAACTGATTTAAACTAAATATATTTGAGAATTGGTTCGACTTTAATTTAAATCACTTCATCACGAATTACGAGCATGGAGCGGGTTTTACCGGAACAAAGATGCAATGGTACTGACGAATTACAAGGCAGAGAGTAAAATTGAAAGATGATCGCTAGTCGATGATCGAAGTCCTATGGCGGCTTGCATTTGGAAAGTCTTACGCCCTTTGACTAATGAATCGGAAAGGAAGTACTTTCTTCCTCGAGAAATTTAAATAAAAGAATATGATCACCGACCAGCCTAACGGAGTGGAAGATGGCCCTACGTCAGCAACATTTGATGATGATGACTTGATAGTCATCGTTGAAAAATAGAACCCATGTAGAATACTCTACGTGATGACTTGACCAATTAATTAAAGTCAAATGAGCTTTTATCGAACTATTTTAAAACATTTATAAACTATATTAATTATGCCCTAATATCGTGCCCTTCCTGAATATTGATATAAAATAACAAAAGCGGAATTAAAATACATTTAACCCTTTATCGACCTTTTTGCAAAACATTTTAAATATATATATATATGGATAAATAAATCAATATTAGTAAAGCAAGAAATAACATTTTAACATTACGTGAGCATATAACCACTTGTAACTTAGGAGCTGGGGAAATAGGTGAAAAACGGAGCAAATAATTTATGATGAGCTAATTATAAAAATAGTAAACATATAATATTTTCTTTCGACTCGATGATTAATAGAACTTATAAATTTAGTTCTAATGGGCGAGAATAACTATTTAAAATTTATATTATATTATTTGCGTGAGGCAAATAGAACCAAGGAGCTCATCGAGTCGAAAAATTATTGGCATATAATTTTAAATACGACATTAATAAAGCACACAAATATATATATATATTAAATGAACCGCCAAGTAAGAGAAGAAAAAGTTTAAAGACTAGAGATTTAAAGAATTACGAGATAAATTTACAGTAGCATGAAGAAAAGGTGTTACAAAGATTTACATTAAAGAATAAAAGAGCTCTTAAAAGGAAGGAGTATAAAATAAAGTTCGAACTGGCCAGAAAGTTTAACGTTCATATTACCATTCCGTGCTTGTCCTTAAGTTACTCCTCCAAGTTGTTGAAACGTAGGCATCATTGGTTAACTACTGGAGTAGTATTTTAGTAGCTTTCATTATTTTAGCAGAATGATCGATCCGGAAAAACGGTTCAGCAGCTCCAGTGAAGATTCCTCGGGACTTTAGGAACCGTAGCCAGATCCCTGATGTTCTAGCCCTCTATCATGATGAAATACAATTTTTATACACACAGAGTTCACTGCACCACTCTACAACCAAAACTCTTCTTCTTTACTTTTCAGGGCTATATATCTACTGTTCACTGATGCCTCCGGCTAGCACTCATTTTATTATCAATCTCTTTTTTTTTTATAATTAGTTGTTTTCAGAAACATTCCTTCGATAAGGCTTTCAAACTAATTTTTGAATTCCTTTCCTAATTAGAAAATGAATTCTTAAAGTCTGAAATGATTTTAATTAAAAATTGAATTCTTATCTTTTTTTTATTAATAAAACTTTACTGTTGTTTTTGAGAATTTGAAAGCCTTTGGAAGGAATGTAGCTTTTAATCGCAAAACTTTACAAATTATTTAAAAGTAAAAAAAACAAGTATTCCCGACGCAATGAAACTTTTGAACAATTATATATTTTTAATATTTACAAGTATATACGCACAATCCACGCAATTTAATATATATAAATTCATGAATATTTTCTCATGAATTTATTTAGAGAATTGATCAATTTTAAGCTAAACTAATTAATTTTAATACGCATTTGAAATAAATTATTTATTATGGAAATTAGCGTGGATTGAACGTATAAAGCCCCATTGCATCGGAAATTTAAGGTTAGTATTAGGGTAAATAACATGAAGCTAGGATCGAACTCAGATCCGACTGCTTCAATATACATAAGTATTTAAGCCTTATAAATTCTATATAATTGCTAAATAGAATAAAAATAATGATCCACAAAGGATTTAGATAATACTAACTTGCTAAAAAATAGAATGATTATTTTCTTCTAACAATGCTATAAGTTTTAATCTAATGCATTGTGTTATATCATGATTAACTCCATCTAGTGAAGTGATTTAAAGTTGCAATATTTTAATAAGATATTTCTTACAAATTTTTATACATGTTCATACCATATATTGCCTAGATTTTATTGATACCCTAATGAATAAAGTTAGAGTTACTTCACAATGAAAATTATAATAGCTGGAAAGAAGCTGTTGATTTTTTATTAAGAAAAAAACACACTATCCAAATTCATTTTTGCCCTTGTCCAGGATGCATTCAATGATTAAAATGTTAACAAACACACACACACACACACACAAAAAAAAACATTTTGTTCAATACACAATAATTGTTACAAAATATGAATTAATAAAATATTAATTAGCAATGCATTTTAGAAGTCATAAATTATATTCGATAGTTTTAGTAATATGTTCAGGATCATGTCATACAACTCATAGGAGTCAAGCATTGGTTGTCTAGCGTTTAGAATAGCTGCCTTCCAAGCAGCAGGCCTGGGTTTGCTTCCCAGTAAACGCTTTACATATAAAAAAAAAACTATTTCTAAAAATTATCAGATCATTTTTATTAAGTAATTACTTATTAGGAAAAATATAAATGTAAAGTTTTTCCGATCGGTTTTAAATTATAGGTACCTTTTCCTTATGAGTCTGTTTGCTTGGAGATATTGATTTGATTTTCTTGAATAACAATGTTTTTGCTTTTTTATTATCTTCTTAATCGATTTGCTGGGGATGATTTTGTGAATAAATCTTCGGACTGTGCTTTAACAATGGTAGCAAACTTGAGCAATGGAAAATAGGTTTAGCAATGACCGACTTTTACCTTCAGCATGACACTGGTAATAATTCACCACTATTTTGAAGGCTTTTATAGCATTAATCACTCAAATATTGGACTTCTCAGAGTTTGAATTCTGCCCCACCCCCTGGTTAATTCTACTTCCAGTTCTGCTGATAATTCTCATCTTTTAAAAAGGTTTCGCAAGACTGTTAACATTTTTATGACAACCAAATGAATTGCTTGTGAAGGATAGATTCAATTCATGATATAATGAATGAAGAATAAATGGATTAGTTAATTACAACTGACTTAGGTATAAATACCTCTCTAACTAGTCACCACTGTCTTTCAATAGTCACTATTTCTTTAATTATTATTATTTTTTACTTTTATATTTGTCTTGCATGGGATAATTATTTATCTCTATTTACGTGGAAGTTTTCAACATTGCCTTTGTTGATTTGCAACCAGTTCAATTGTTAGATTTTTATTTACAAACGAATTCTTAATTTTTTTTATTTGAAACAAATTTTTTAAATTTTTAACAAATAAATATTAAAAATACATATATTTCTATTAAGCACTTTAGAAACTTTAGAAAATGTGTTCACTACCAAAAATGTATACTTTACATCTAGAATTTTTTTCAAATGTAATTATGTTACTTTTTTTTTCGGTTAAACTTTTACTCACTTGTAGGACAAAACAAAAAAATAACGATGGTTAACTAATTTAATTTATTAATACAGCTTCATTCGAACACACTCTATATGTGTAAGTATACTTTGTATTAGTGAATGTTACAGTATCGCTGTAAATTGGTTATTCTTATTTTATAAATCTGAATAATTTTTTGGGGGACTTCAATTAATTAAATTTTTATGGTTAAGCCAATGTATTCATCACTTTCATTGGTTGTATAACATTAAAAATAACCATTATCATGTTTAAATAGTCTCTCACTGCAACATTTATAAAAAAAAATATTATACTATAATGCATTGAATAGCTTTAGTAGCTGAATTCCTTAATGAATTCTAAATTCTATATAAAAAAACAAGAACGCTTTCCATTAAGAAATAAAAACTATTAATTTTATAAATCAAAAGAATTCAAAAAATAGAAATATAGAACAGGCATATAAATTCAACATTATATTTTATTTATGGGTAAAAATGACAGTCATTACATTCTATACTGTGTGTGTATGGACCCTTCCATATTTAAGTGAAATAAAAATTAATTGATATGCATTTTAGATGTAACAAGTATTGATGTAATTGGTAGAACATTTAGTAAACAATAAATTATTTATTTAAAAGTCAACTTAAATGTGTGTGAAGTCAATATCTGAGAACTTAATAGTTTGTGATTTATTTATTTTGAATAAATATTTGTAAAAAATACTTTTTTAAAAAATCTGGAAATAAAAGTTTTTGTCATTTTGGTTTAATAATCTTAATTCTAATATTTTGCATGGCAGCAACCATAAAAACCTCATCAAATATTTCATGGACAATGGAAGAAGCTTACAATGTATAATGGGAAATATTATACCATACAGACATCATGTGGATAACTAGTATGATAGGTTAAACTGAGAAAATCCAGACATTATTTATACATTTTAAGTCCATGTAGGACTTAAACAAATCGAAATTTTTAAATAGTCGTATTGTTTTTATCTACATAATGCTAGGCTAAGGTTACAGCTTGATAGATTTCTTTGTTAGGCATCTGATTTATCCTTAAACATTCCAATAGATAGACCACAACATATCACCAGAAATCATCATCGAATAATTAATTTATTTAGTAATTTTTTATTTCAAGAAATCTCGTTTATTTTAGTCAAATGTCAGTAGAAACTGACTTATGAAACTGGTGTCTCAATATTTAACAAATCGGATGGATTTTCTTCCATTAAAAAATAATGGTAAACAACTGGTATATTCTGAAAGATTTGCATATCTTATTCTCAAACGAGATACTAGTGTATTTTCCAAAAATTATTATAAAACATTTTTTTTTCTTTACTGTAAGAAAGGATAGCTAAAAAACTCAAATATGTAAATTTATCTCATCTCCAATTATAAAATGAACATATTTTTAAATATCTTTCATATAAACGTATTGCTAAAGAAAGAAATGTTTGATTTAAAACTGATGACAATCATTTTGTTATGAATAATAAACTTTGTTTTATGAGCAATATTATCAGAATTATTGATGTCATGGATTAAATGATCAAAAAATTAAGGGATTAATTTTATATCTCCAACTTATGCAGTATTGAACTCTAGTCTTTTGGGGATAAAATAATAAAATCTGTTTGTAGGAATTATTTTTTTTACTTATAACAAGCTATGAATGTGTACCCAATGTTTAAAAAATTGCATTAAGGAATATCCATACTAAATATGTGAATAATAGTAAAAGTATAATGGATTACGAAGAAATATTTAAATATCACTCCTGAATCGTAGATTCTCTAAATAAAGATTATATATAATAAACGACAAGTTATAAGCAATATTAAGAATGAATTAATGTGTCTATTATGTAATATCTTGGAGTAATAAACACACCAAATGGAGTTTAATCTTCTTTATGTTATCTACAAAAAGAATAATATTATAAAAGTGAAATTAATTATGCAATAAACTGGACAGGTTATTAAAGTTATTTTTTAATATAATGAAATTTTTTAGATACTACGGTGCTCAGGTATAAGTAATGTTTTTATTTAATAGTATTATTATTGTTGAAATTGAAAAGTATTACATGCAATTTTTTAGGTTAAGGTTATACAAATGACAGTAGTTATCAAATTTATATTAAATAGTTATATTGCCAAAATTAATAATGTTTTTGATTTTTCTAAAATTTCAACCTCAAAGTTAAGTGAAGTTAATTATACTTATGTAGGTGAATAAATATGTCAGGAATATTTTATTTGTGACTTACACCGGTTATTATTATTTTTACTGTCATCTAGTGTATAACAAAACATTCAATTGATCTAGTTGTATTCATGTTAACATAGTAACTCTCCTGTGTTCAAATCTACAATAGGATACAGTAAAAGAACTTGAGCCAAAAATAAATAAGCCCGATGTCGTAAACATCATATAGACTTGCTCCACAATGATTTGTACTTTCTTTTTTTAAAAGAATAAAAACTTATCCACTGTTCATAAATGAGGTTGGTAAATAATGAAGTGATTAGTAAAATAAATTAATTAAGAACATCTATAAGACATTTATCTTACATGGGTATGATAATTATTACTCTCCAGCATTAAATTGAGTATTATTTTTGAAATAGTAAAACAAATTATTCCTATTTAATATGAGTGTCTTTACAACACTGGATGACAATAAAACGGATATATCCCGAGTTTAAATTGGTTTAGAAAATAAACTAATATTTATCAAATGCATTATATAATTTATTTTATTATTATTTGTTGTTGATTTTTATATTATGCAATAAATTAATTGATAATTTTAATATTTCTTATTTTCCTTATTAAAGGTCATATATGATATATAAATTTACACATGAAACTCGCGGGATTGGACACATCATAATTGTATTAATGCAGTATAAAACATAAAAGCATTTGATAAGATAGTGTACATAAAAAACAACTATTTTAAATTGTCCTACACAGTAAGCAAAAACACACTTTATATCCTTGTATATATTAAATAACTCCGAGATAAATTATTAATCAACCTTGTATTTAAGTTTGCTACCCTTAGTTATAAAATAAAGATTAAGTTACTCTTAGTTAAAGCTTGAAATAAGAAACAATATTTGTAAAGATTTTATGGTTTCAATATATATATATATATAGATCATAAATAACAAGTGATAGCAGGTTACGTGACTAACTTGTTTTTATTTTTCATATATATATATATATATATATATATAATCATTATATAAGTACACTATTATTTATATCTAAATTATTTTTCTTTTAGATAATGCACTTACGATTTTTTTTTCTGTTGTAGGTTATCTTTAATTAGCTTACAATATGGGATCCGAAGACAATCACGAGAGACCAAATTTTTTACAAGGAATTGTTTTTAACTTTTCTAGCAATGAATCATATTTGGACAATTTTAGTATGGTAGATTTTTATAATATTTTAGCACATTCAGAAAATGATAACTGGCTTAGTTTTGAAATTATGGTCAGTTTAATTATTATTTACTCAATAATGATGGGATGTGGAATATTTGGTAATGGACTTGTGATATTTTCCGTAATCAGAAATCCGACCATAAGAACTGCCAGAAATTTATTCATAGTTAATTTAGCTGTGTCTGATTTAACTCTTTGCCTTATTTGCATTCCATTTACATTAAGTAAACTTATTATGAAAAATTGGATATTTCGAGAATTTTTATGCAAGGTTGCTTCAGGATTTCAAGGTACTAGCGTTTTTGTGTCTACCCTTACAATTACAGCTATAGCTTTAGATCGCTACCACGTGATAATTTATTTAAATCGAGAAGAAACTAAGAAAATGACAATATTTTTCATTATTTGTGTTATATGGATTGTCTCGTTTTTATTAGCCACACCACTTTATGTCTTTGTAGAAGTTATTGATGTAGAAGTCTTTAATATAATAATGTACAAAATGTGTGTAGAAACATGGCCTACTATTTCATCTAGAGGAATCTACACCATAGCTGTTATGATATTTCAATATGTTCTACCGTTTATTATTTTGTGTACTGTTCATACTCGAATTGGTTCTTTTTTGAGATATCAGATTATTCAAAAAAAGGAAATTAGTAAGAATAAACAAAATAAACGACGGGATGGACAGCAGAGAACTACAAATTTACTTCTAGCTATTGGAATAGTATTTGGAGTATCATGGCTGCCACTAAATATTCTCAATTTGCTTGCTGAATTCAATTCTAAATCTGTTAAAGTTGAACATTTCCATGTTGCACTTGGTATTTCTCATATAATTGCGATGACGTCAGCGTGCACAAATCCAATATTTTATGGATGGCTAAATACTAACTTTCAAAAAGAATTTTTAGACATTTTTGGTAAATGTTGTGTATGGTGTAAATGTTTTGCTTATTGCACAAAATGCCAAAATTCAAAAGAAGACAAAAAAAGAAAAAATAATTCAACAGTACCAGTTCAGCCATCACCAGTTAAAAAACAATCCAATCAATCACCAAATAC
The DNA here is from genome assembly GCA_028023455.1 of Epiperipatus broadwayi. NCBI lineage: Eukaryota > Metazoa > Onychophora > Udeonychophora > Euonychophora > Peripatidae > Epiperipatus > Epiperipatus broadwayi. The sequence goes on along the minus strand of JAQFVV010006217.1, from coordinate 2,031,350 downwards.
AACACCAAGTGTATTGCTAGATGTACCTAAAAAATGTACAAATTTCACTTCAAGTTATGAAATGACCGACATTACTGTACAGTCCACAGTCGATCTCTGAATGAGATGAGATACTATAATTTATATCAGAGTCCAACGTTTATTTTTCTTGTTACTGCTGTTTATAATTATTAAAAAAAAATAAAGCTTTTGATTAAAATAAAAAATCATTTGTTGCTTTTATTTTTACTTACATTTTTATATAAATGCAGGCATTGCTATATGACATGAACTCAAACTTTAGAGCTTCTTATAACTATGCAGTACATTTTATATATGATTGATACACATAACCATATACATGTGAAAAAGTTAAATAATTTTCAATATATATATATTTCATGCTAAACAAACACTCGTCAGCTGTTTCAGAATACGATCTTCTCCCCACATATATATATTTAAACTAACCACACAACCATTACCACCAACAGTCATCAAAAACATATCATTAATTATACATTAATAAGTTTGTGTAAAATTGACAATTAAAATTATACTATTGACAATATTGATAAAAATGTATAACAAACCCTTAATGCAAACAAAAAATCTCAAAAAAATAAAATAAAACAGAACTCATTAATGTTAATTATTTTTGGGTGTGTGTTTACTAATCCAGCATAAAATCCTATAAAGATCAAAATAACATCAACAATGAAAGCAAAGCCCGAACTTAGATCACTTTGGTTCTTTTTAAGAAAAAAGGAAGGCAAATAACTTACATCATCAAGAACAGTTCCTTGATAAATTACTAATATCAATTTATTTATCATACTAACTCTTCTTCAATATTAAAGTTCATAAGTCACGACAACATCAATTTGAAAAAAAATCATCAAAAAAACCACCTTAATTCCATAAAGTTTATATTTTTAACCAAAGTTATAAGAAAGAAAAGGAAATAATCATGTGTGGCTAGAAAGCGATAAAATATTGTGGGGATGGAGATGCTCATCATACAACCAAGTGTTCCTGTTATGATTATCATATAAAATTAGCATCCATGATGATCATGCTAACAAAAGATCTACAATGCGCTACAGTCAAGTAAAAAAATATTCTTAGCATAGTTTATAAAAAGTCAGTCACCATCCTAAAAATCCAGATGGTGACTGAAGATTATCGGTGCTTTTCTCAAGAACTATACGAGCCACCAGGCGGCGTTGCAGAACCACCAAGAAGCCTGCAATTGATAATTTTTTTTTAATATTCGCTAAAAATCACTTAATTTTAGAAATGGTAACACACACACCCCTGCCCCATGACAAATTGGTCAAAAGTGCTGAAATTGAAATGTAAAAAAAAATAGCTAAAAATCACTTATTTTTAGAAATGGTAGATCCCCCCCCCCCGCCACATGACAAATCGGTCAAAAGCGCTGAAATTGAAATGTATAATTGAAAAAAAAAAAACTATAATAAAAGCCTACGAAATTAAAGAAAAACATACTAAATGTCAAAGCGATTTAAAAAAGAATCACTCTTCAGTTATCTAACTAACAGATATAATAATAATTCAAACCTTAATAACAGACCAATACATACTAAGTAATCAATGTTCCTATTAATCTATAATAGTGTCATTAGAGTTTAAATTCAGTTAATATGTTACTCTATTACGTGTTTATATCAAAATTATTGCAAGTACTCGGATTAAGTCACACATATATAAAATCAACAAAATATACATAAAACAATCAGAATAGAAAATACAATTTGAAAGTAATTTACCAATTTCCCTGGGGAGTGAGTTCATCTTTCAGCAGGACATTGAATTTTTTCATCTTTACAAAATGAAACTTGGGTATTGTAGATCGCTCCATTAGGGACAAAATATGGATATATATATATTATATTTTTCCCGTCTATTGATCGCGTTTTCTTCCACTTAAAGTTTTTTATTTTTAAAATAACTTATGCACAATTTAGAAACTGAAAAAATAGCTAAACATTTTTGGTACTATATGTAATATAAAGAAATTTCCAGAACTTGGATCACGTGACTGATTGGTTTTGCAACAAGGTCTTAGTTTTTTGTGTGTTTATATCTAGGTCTTAGTTTAACTCGAATTTGTGTTTGTTTTATTTATTTATTATAAATAAACACATAACCTAAAGAAATCATTAGACTTTTGCCTTCATTTGTTTGCATGTCAGTTTTTGATTAAATGTCTGTTTATTAGTTGTTTTAATTCTAATTTGTTGTGCGCATGTGTGTCCATAAAAAGCTGTATAAACTTTAAAACTTATGGAATGGAATGTGTATAGCAGTTTTCATTCGAATTTTTTTCAAACAATAAATAAAAAGTATTACATGTTAGGGTTAAGTTTTGTCTTCATTAAAGCACAAACTAAATAGAACAGTAATGTTTTTGTTTTACTTCCTTTCATCCCAAAGCCAAATAATAATGGAGGAAACCCCTCCCAAGAAACCCCAGAAAGCTTGATGGATCAATATTTTGAGAAAATGCATATATATAAATTATTTGATTTATAATCATATATTATAACACTGCAAATGTACAATCACTTTTTTCTTTTGAAATATATATGTTCTCCAATAATATCAACAAATTAAAAATCCTTCTCCTTTTCAAAAACTTTATTTTCTTATATCAATACTGAACATATTTATATAATATAAAACTCCAAAAATAACTGTAAGAAGATAAAAACAGTTGAAACGTTGGAGTTTTATATTATATAAATTGTTACATTTACCATCTTCAAACTCCCTCCACTCACAACTTATAAATATATGTTTAGTATTGATACAAGAAAATAAAGTTTTTGAAAAGAAAAAGAAAGATTTTTAATTTGTTGATATTATTGATTTATAATTTAAAATGAGAAAAAGTATTATTTTCCATTTTTTAAAAAAATAGGGTGCTTTTGTAAAAAAAAAATACACTTGTTGATTTTAAAAACATAGAGATCAATTTCCCCGCACAAAACTCGCAACATCAATCAGTCATGTGACCCCGAGTTCTGGCAATTTCTTTATACTACTTATAGTACCAAAAATCTTTAGTTATTTTTTCAGTTTCTAAATTGTGCGTAAGTTATTTTAAAAATAAAAAACTTTAAGTGAAAGAAAATGCGATCAATACATGGGAAAAATATAATATATATATATCCATATTTTGTCAGTAATGGAGCGATCTATAATGCCCAAGTTTCATTTTATAAGGATGAAAAAATTCAACGACCTGCTGAAAGATGAACTCACTCCCCAGGGAAATTGGGAAATTACTTTCAAATTGTATTTCCTATTCTGATTATTTTATGTACATTTTGTTGATTTTATATATGTGCGACTTAATCCGAGTACTTGCAATAATTTTGATATAAACTAGTAATAGAGTAACATATTAACTCAATTTAAACTCTAATGACACTATTATAGATTAATAGGAACAGTGATTACTTAATATGTACTTTCAAAAAAAACCTTTATTAATAAAAGATTATTATATATGTTAGTTAGATAACTGAGACTGATTCTTTTTTAAGACATTTCCCACAATTTTTCATGCTGTTATTTTTACATTTTATAAATACTTTTATTTTTTAAATCGCTTTGAAGTTTAGTATGTTTTTGTGGTTGTCATCTGATCCTTCATGTCAGCCGCTAGAGGCAGGATTTCTAGCTAAATTTCTAGAAATATGCCGTTTCCGTGGCCGCACCCAAGCCTTTAAGCATTCTTTCTAAAATAAATCCTAGAAAAATTGTTAACTCAGAGTTAAGTCTTCTTTCTATGATAAAATCTAGAAAGAATGTTAACTCGGCTTAGTGGCTAACGGTGTGGCTTTCCGATGCTAAAAGCAGAGGAAAATACCATAGTTGGTTGTGTCACGCACTATATCGTAATGCTGTGTTATATATTTGATGTAACAATATCGTACGAGGGTGTATTAATTTGATCATGTCAAAATTATTTAAATTTTCATTGGTACCTTTTTTTAAGACGAATTGATGTACTGTTACATTTTAACAATTTTAACAGTATCGTGATTGTTCGTCATAAATTTATATTCCTCTTAAATTTTCGATTACAGTGGGTTAGGGTAATATTTTAAAGATCACGCTTTGAGTCATATTTCAGCGAGAAATTTTCCGAGACAAAAAGTATGGCAAATTCAAAAACAGAAAATATGAAATGATGGGAATTGCCAGACACAGAAGCCGCCAGTGCTGTAACATTTCTACAGCAGAAAAACATCCTGCTGAAAGAAAAAAAAGATGTTTGTGCGGCAAATGTATGAGACTTGAGGTCCATAAAGATCTTTGGATTTCATTTGTAAGTCTCGTTCTTGCCGAAAGAAATGTGCACTTCGAAATGGCAGCTGGTTTGAAGGATTTCAAATGTTTACTGCATTACTGGAGCCATGATGAGTTGACCAATACAGCATGCCATTAATGATATTGAAATGTCTACCAGTAAATATTATTAACCAAATTGATAAATAAAGTAACATAACATACAAACACAATAATTGTTGTTAACCAAAAAATGTAAATTATTATTTAAAAATACATAAAACATCCCTTCCACTAATTGTTGTCAATCAAATGTAAACAAATTAAAGTAATGGAAATTATTATTTAAAGATACATACCCCCCCCCATTGTTTCTATAATTTTGTCACTTAAATTTTTAAAAACAGTATTACTATTTAAACACAACCCAAATTACTATTTAAACGTACACCAAAAAGATCCTTTCTTGTCAATAATAATCAAATTAAGAACTATTATTGTCCCATTGTCAAAAATATTAGGTTTTTGGGAAACCAAAACAATAATTTATAAATGAAAAAAAAGTCAATTGGTTGTCAATCAAATGTAATATATAAAAGTAACTTCAAATTTGATTTAAACATACACACACAAAAAAAAAACCCCTTTCTCCAAATAATTGCTGTCGGCAATCAAATGTAAAATAAAAAGGAAAGTAAATTAATATTTAATCATCATCCAAAAACACCCACCCCTCTCACTAATTATTGTCAGCAATCAAATGTACACCACCACTAAAAGTAACATAAACTACTATTTTTTAAACGGTCACACCCTTTTCCCCAATAATTGTTGTCTACAATCGTACATACAAAAAAACATCCCTCCCAATAATTAGTATCGGCAATCAAATGTAAACCAATCAAAGTAAGACCGCAACTTAAAACTACTATTGTTTAAATGGTTAACCCACCCCTTCACCCAATAATTGTTGTCTACAACCGTACACAAAAAAACACCCCTCCCAATAATTAGTGTCAAACAAATGTAAACCAATCAAAGTAAGATGGTAACTTATTATTTAAACGTAACCCAAATTGCTATTTGAAACTACATTGAAAAACAACCTTTTGTCAATAAAAATTAAACAAACAAGAACTATTATTGTCCCATTGTCAAAAATATTTATTTGTAGAAACAAAAATCATAATTTATAAACAAAAGGAAGTCATATCAGGTGTTAATCAAATGTAAACCGATAAAAGTAACGGTTTTAATTTTTATTTAAACATACACACACGCGCAAATAAAAAAAAACAACACTTCTCCCGATAATTGTTGTCAGCAATCAAACGTAAACCTATCAAAATAATGTAAATTATTATTTAATCGTACACAAAAACACCCCTCCCACTAATTGTTCTCAGCAATCAAATGGAAACCTATCAAAGTAATGTCAATTATTATTTAAAGATCCATCCCAAAAAAACCTGTTCTCTCTTAAATTTCGGCAATCCAATTTTACAAAAACAGTAATACTATTTAAAAAACAAAACAAAACACAAATTACTATTTGAACACACACCAAAAAGACCCATTCTTTCTTAAATTTTGGCAATCCAATTTTACAAAAACAGTAATACTATTTAAAAAAAAAAAAACACAAATTACTATTTGAACACACACCAAAAATAACCCGTTCTCTCTTAAATTTAGGCAATCCAAAAAAAAAACAACTATTATTATACCATCGTCAAAAATATTATTTGGGAAAAATAATTCAGAAACGAAAGAAAGTAAACTTTGTAAACAAACAAAAAAAAATCAATATTAATAGAGAATTGCTGGCCCAGAAACGTTACTTTAAAGTGTTTTTGATTAGAAATCGTGCCTCTAGCGACTGACACAAAGGATCAGATGACAACTGTTTTTGTTTAATGTCGTAGGCTTTTATTAAATTTTTTTTCTCATTTATTTCATAGGATTTTCAAAATAGCATTCATAATTTGCACTTTACTTATTTTTCATTGAACCCTTTGTGCGGGAGGAGAGGGGGATTTATAAACATTATTTGCCTCAGATGTTATAATCAACTTTTGTTTTAAATTGCAATTTTCTATTCTGATTATTTTATTTCTGTTTTGTTGATTTTATATATGTGCAATTTTTTATTTGCAATAATTTTTGATATAAACTAATACGCTATTACAGGTTACTACGAGGTTTGAATTATTATCTGTTAGTTAGATAACCGAAGATGATTCTTTTTTAAATCGCTTTGACATTTAGTATGTTTTTGTTTAATTTCATAGGCTTTTATTTTATTTTTTTTTCAATTATACATTTTAATTTCAGTGCTTTTGACCGATTTGTCGTGCGGCGGAAGGAGGGGTCTATCATTTCTAAAATTAAGTGATTTTTAGCTATTTTTTTTTTTACATTTCAATTTCAGCAATTTTGACCGATTTGTTTTGTGCGGCAGGAGGGGGGGGTTACCATTTCTAAAATTAAGCGATTTTTAGCGAATATTTTTTAAAAAAATTATCAATTGCAGGCTTCTTGGTGGTTCTGCAGCACCACCTTTTGGCTCATCCAGTTCTTATGAAAAGCATCAAATTATCTGATGGAATATTATCCAGTTGATGATAAGAAACTTTCCTAAAGGTACAACATACTTAGACTTTTTCACAATGTGAACTACAAGAATTTAACTATGGCTAGACTACACTGGATTAACATCCCAAATTATATTTTTTATATGTATATATTTTTATTATTATTTCAATTGTTAAATTGGTTTCTTTCTTTTGAAACATAAAGTTAATCCATCCAACAATCAATTATTTTAGAGTGAGGGGTGTTATCAATTCTATTTTATATTTTTCATTTAATAAAAAAATGTAGGTGCAGACTTGTGATCTTGCTTGCCAAGTGATACAATAGTCTACTGATTTGAAATATGAGACGTTACCCTTATTAAATATTAAACACTCACACTTTGACAGTTTGTTCAATGTTTGTGTTCAGTTAACTGAATTATTAATCATTTGTTATTTGAAATGCATAACTAAAGCTTTGAATGATTTGTCTATCCTATCATGTATTTATATGACACCAGAATAGAAAGGAACACAAAATCTATAAGCAACTTTCAACAGATCACAAAATATAGACAGACAGAGTAGAAATGATAGGCTAAATGATTTCATGGAATTTTAGTCAGTAAAGAGTTAATTGTTAAAATATAGTTTTAAAATTGTCTTCTATGAAAATTTGAATTTGTGACATTGTTATTGGGAATGACCATCCTTCATAGATATAATGTTATGGTTTAGTACATAGTTAATGAATACAAACAAAGGACGATCATGCCTATACAATTATTAAATGTTAAATACGTACACCACTTTGTTATAAACAATTATAAATGGTGATCATCATCAAAATTATTTTATTAAATATTAAATCAAATTAGTTGTCTGTAGTTAGATTTTTTTTAATTTTCTGATTAATCACACTATTCACATATCCAATGCCCACTTCATATGCATAATAACCATACCATGAAATACAGTACATGTACATTTTCCCTGAGTTTGAACTCTGTGGCTTAATGAAGATCAAGAAGAAGTGAAGTAAGAAAAGTTATGCAAGTATAAATTCCACCTCACTCAATCATTAATTATCATGAGACCAAAAAACTTGCTATATCATGTGTAATGCCATACTTGGAAGACCAAGTGGGTGACCATACTTAAATAAACCTCTCAATGAAAACAGTTTATCCCAGACACCCAAATTTGTGGGCTTTTAAATAATAGTATAGCAGTATAGATTTTATACCATCATATATGAAAATCATGGGGGCATAGATCACATTTTTAGTTATGACCATCCCATTACATCTGGTCCTAAATTTTAGGGGCTTGAAATCATATGATTATTTTCTGATATGCTAATAGCTTTAATATGTGATGAATGGAAACTAGACAAATGACAAACAAAAATAAACAAATACCAATAAAATAGACTTGCAGTCAACCAAATAAAAAAAGCATAAAATGATATATAAAGTAGTGTGTTAAAAATAAATAAATAAATGAAATGTTAACTAAATAAAAATTAAATCGTAACTCATGTTAAATGTATGAGAGCAAGAAAGTTTCTACAATGTCTATCAAATTACTTGGTACACATAAAAATAAATTAGTTTGAAATAAAATCACATAAAGTTATTTTAAAAAACAAATATAATATAACATAGTATATTTATTAAATAATAATCAGAAGTAAAATCAAAACAATGGAACTAGAAACTAATAAAGAAGGAAGGAAATAGAAGGGGAATAAATCCAGGTTGAACAGATACAAAATCCTATTAGAAATAGCTTACAAACGTCTACTTTTGAAAATATAGTAGAACAGAATAGTGAAATATCTGGAGGAAGGCGGTCTCAGAAATAATTCTACCTCAAGAAACACCATTGATTGTAAACATAGAGACAGGAAGAAACAGACTCAAATGATCCCATTCTCAACCAGTTCATGATGATGATACAAAATTTATTGAATTTTGTTGATGGATATGACAAAACAAAATGATGATCTTAAATTAGAAAAGAAAAATAAGATGATAAACTATCATCACATATGGTCACTAAAGAAGAAATGAGAAACAAAATATGATTTCAAAATAGAAATGAAAAAAGATAATGATGAAAAAAATGATAAAGTTTAAGCAACATTTATTGAACTGGAACGCAAATTGAAACCAACATTGGTAATAAATTTACCAAAATAGTAAAATCATATAATGATTTCAAAATTGAAGTGCTAGAAAATCAGAAACAATACCAGAAAGTGATAGATAAGTAAATTAAGAAATTACATTCAGAAATGAATGATTATATAAAAGAACAAGACCACAAATTAAAAAATTATGAGAAAAAAATTAATACATTGGAAAATGATGATAAATGTTATTGGATCAAACAAAATTTAATTGACACTGAAGACACCCAAAATAAAAAAAACAATGTTGAAATGTTTATTGAGGGCAAAATAACTTAATAAGTCAAGTAGTTAGCATAAATACCTCAATAAATTAAAAACTTAAAAATTTAAAATATTAATTCTCTTGTAAATTACAAATATTAAATAAAAAGCAAATACAAGATGTTCAAAATTCGAAAACATCAAAAAATGAATGCGATATAACGATAGAAAAATTAGACCTCATAATAAAAAATAGATAGAGTGGATGTTAAACAAAATAAAATAAATGATCCATACAGTATTTACCAAGAAAGAGATAATTTATCTGAAATCTATAATATGAAAGAAACTATCTTCAACTGATCTATAGGAGAAACTGATGAGCAAATAGTACAGCCAATTACATATAAACCAAATAAAATAAGTAGTAAAAATAGCCATGTTCAAATGAATACTATTAACCAATTTATAAAACTTAAAATATTCAAAGGCTTTACAAATGAGGTTCCAATTGAGCATGTAAGAAGCATGAATATATACTTGTCAGTCAATACTAACCTTTCAAAAAGGGGAAAATGGATAGTGGCTTAGAGTCACTTACAACGTGAGACACTATCATGGTGGAGTGATTATTTCAAACACTATCTCCTTTTCATTAATACCAAGGATTGACTTGAAGCATTGCTGTATCAATCACTCCAGGTAAAATATAGAAACACTCCTGGAGAAACGTTAAATAAATACTTTAGACAACAGGTGACCAAATTGAAAACTCTAAATACATACCATTTAAGTGAAATTCAGATAATAAAAATGTGAAATATAACCTCCATTAAACATAGATCGATATTTACTCTACATCAATGCACAGAGCATTGAACAAGTCACAAACGTTTTAAGTTAACATTGATATAATAGATCATCATATGGGAATTAAAATTCCTGAAAAAAGAAATGAAGTAATATCAGTCAATGCTATCAATTGCAAAAAAAGGAAAAAATAATAATGACCCCCATCATTGAAAAAGAGAAATCAAAATCGCTACAGCAACAATGGAAGAATAATTAATCAATATCTAGGCAATCACAATCATATTATAAAAACTCCTGACAGCCCACATATACCATCAAAGTCTGGGTTTAATAAAAGTAAACCTAAGACCACTCTTAAAATAAACCAAAACAGTACTTGAAATATAGTTCCTCATCTCAAGGAATCATATTAAAGAAGAGGAACAAAAATAAAACATTATCTAGGGAAATAACCAACTTAACATGTTCATAGGAATATAAAGCAGCTGATTAGGTTTTACAAAGTTGTCCCATGATAGAAATACTGTTTGAGAATTTACTAATAAAGGCTTTTTTATATATTAGTAGCCAAATATCAGTAATTTCTGATACATTCTATAATAAAATTTATAAGTAAAATTCTAAATATTAAGACCCAGTCATAATACATGTTACCATGATTAACAATAAAAAAGCCAAAATCTGGTATGAATTAAAGATCAGCCAAACAATTACCTATCATGTTTTTTTTCCTTATACAAAATGACCTTACCCATGAAGGCACTTAGGGGCAGACTTCTTGCACATGACGTAATGAGTGATTGATTTTACAAACAAGTTAGTCAGGGTAGATGATGAGGTTTTAGAGATAATATTACTGCCAAAATATGATCTACATGAAATTGTTTGCATGTAGTCAAATGTACCAGAAGCATTCATAGAAAAAAAATTGTTGAATCTAATTTAATTAAAAGCAATGATGTGAACAAGTTGCCATCTATGATTGATGAATACCAGGAGTAATAGAAGGATTTCAGCAAAGAATGAGATTATTTCATGGACATCCATTTCAATCCAAAGCCTATCCTATATCATACTTATACCAGAAAGAAATATTCAAATAAATTATTAAAATGATTGGGGAATAATTTCCAAATGCTTTTCACCATATTACAATCCAATTGTGATGGTGAAGAATAAAGATGGGTCTATAAGATTTTGTTTACATACAAAATAACTAAACAAAATAACTATTCCTGATAGTAATATACCACCACCCATACATGAATTATTCATGAAATTTGGAAATAAAATATATCTACTTACAATTTAAACTCAAGTTATTGACACCTAGAACTTCAATTAGAAGTTTACCAATACATGGCATTCTGGTATGAGGGATTTACTTACCAATTTAATAGAATAACATTTTGATTGATCAATAATGGTGTTAGCATTATAAGATGTTTACATAAAACACTATCTCATGAAATCAAACAGATAGCATTTATATATGTAGACAGTGTTATAATTGTATGAACACCTTCCACATATAAAGTTTTTTCAAAGAGGGTCATGATAAAATGATAATGATCAAATTCAAGAAGAGTGCCATTATATGTAATAAAGTAGACTTCTTAGGTTACACCATCAGTTGAAATGGGATTAAACCTAATCCGGATAAGATTAGTGCTATACAGAATTTCCCAAACCCACAAACAAAAAAAATCAGTTCATTTTAATTATGTAATTTTTAAAATAATTTCTACCAAAAATTCTCTGATCATATGGAAGCATTACTAAAATTCATAAGAAAAGAAGAGAAATGGAACTGGATTAAAGGTACAATGAGACAGTTGCTAAAAATAAATCAGGATTTCTAAAAAAAAAACTATGTAAACTTTTCCTGATTTTAGCCAACCATTTATCATACAAACAGATAACAGTGATTACAGATTAGAGGTAATTTTCTGCCAAATCCAAGAGGACAGCCAACAGGGGTCCTCTGTTTTATCAGCTGACTTTTAAGTGATACATAAATAAATTTTACAGTTACTGAAAAAAAGGCACTAGTGATAGTGTGGGCTTTCCGGAATTTTGACAAATGCTTCTTGGATCAGAGGTTAATAAAAGCCTCAAATTCTTTAACCTGTTACCTAAATGATAGTCACCTTGCTAGATAGATGGTGTTATTACAAAAATTTAAATATACAGGCAACAATACAGACAAGTACTGTAAAAAATCCGAAACATTGTAGCTGATGCACTACATTGAAATCCATGTAGATCAGAACAATAACACCTAATATTAGATAATGCCTATGTTGTGAAAATTTATCCAATATTTAACGAAAAATGTAGAGAACAATTAGGAAACATCTTTAATATACAATATAAAGATAAATATTGAATCCCAATAATTAAAAGTTTTAAGTGGAGAGGAAATTATGTACACAGCCAAAAATCTTAATCAATTTAAGTTAGATTATTAGCTCCTGACATACAAGATAAATAGTCATATAGATAAGTGGAGGGTAGTAATCCATACCTTAAATATTAAAAATACACTCATACAATACATACATTGTTTATAGGGGCATTATGAACCTCTCAACAAACATTAAACAATTGGTTTTATTGGACCAGGATGTACAAAGACATACTAGAAAACACAAAAATTGTCAAATATGCTCAAAAACCAATTTCAAGAATTGCATTAGTTTAGTAAAATCTGTCATACCAGAAAAAACAAATGAGATCTTAGCTATGGATTTTTATGGATCTTTACCTCCATCAAATAAACAAAATAATTTGTTAGTAGCTTATGATCTCTTTTGGAAATTCATGGCAGATTACCCAATACCCCAAGCTAATACTAGATATACCATCAAAGTATTATACACTCTCCATTTTAAAAAGAAAGGAAAGCCAGGAATAATTCTAATGATTCATGGTGCCTCTATTCCATCCAAAAATAGACTAAATGGCTAGTAAAATAACAAATAAAACATGTACTGATAAATTTCCAATAAATCCAATGTGAACATTGTGACAGTCATATTTGTATATTCACGCAACAAAATCCAGCGTTTTGGTAAATTATACCAAGGCTGATCTAGATGAGGGTTTGTGACCTAAAATTCGACCACACCTCAGCTCCTTTACCAAAACTCCCTGACTTACTACCCTATGAATGACATATATGAAGTCACACTCATAATCTCTTAATTTCCACGCCGACAGTAGCAAAGTGTGGAGTGAGAGACTTGAGAATAATTAACTAAATGCTTGACAGCTTAACTAAACACACACACACACACAACTTATGGCTGGTTATATAATGCATATATTAATAAATATGGAAAGTGATTCAATACAAACAGAATGAGCAGACATCACACATTAATATGTTTAAAATTATTTAATCTTGTCAAAAACACAAACAACAACAATTAAATGTACTGGATATTTCACTTGCAGGTGGTATTGGTGAATATATGAACTACACGTTCTGCAATCTATTGTACTTAGTCAACAATCATTTGATTATAGCGTTTATAAATTAATAATTATTTTTATGTCTATAATGATGCCTAAATTATGCTCTGCCATTCCTACTGGGCTTGCTAAGAGTTACATATCAAGAGAGTGTCAACTTTATATAATATATCAAATCTTATTATGTAAAGAGCAGTCAGTGTACTCTTTATGCAGATAGTATTATGTAAACTATATCTGAGGTTCAGATCAATGCTGAACAATTAATATAGCAGCAAGTGAACTGGCACTTTGTAGAAAAACTTCTGAGACTATGGCGCTTCACAAATTACATCAGAGGTGTGGCTTGAATGTGCCATACTCATGAGATTCAGTAATGATTACTAAGGTTCTCAGGTATGTACACTTTTTATATGTGAACATTTAGTTAGAATGATTGAACAGATTTAATATACAATGCTGGACACCAATGTTCCAATTCTGAAAGAAGTAATTGGAATGGCCCTTAAAAAACCAGTAGCCCATTCAAGAGAGAGCAGTCTGAACTAGGGATAATAAGATGACCCTTAAAAGTGAATCCTATCTTAATAAGTATATAATAGCAAGGCTTAATGCACCGAGGTGCTTCATAAAAGCCCATTCACAATGCTTTCTAAATATTAATTATTAAAGATAGTAAAGCACAAAATCTATAGTTTCATTCTGCAAAACTACCCTACCCCAGTTAGTTGAATTAGCATACTTAAACTGTGCTAAAAAGGAATTTATTAAAATGATCTAGTTTACAAGTTAACCTACATAGATTATAATAATAAACTAAGGAGGGCTAAAGTGTATTTGAGACTTAAACTTGGCTAATTACTGACAATAAGCTTTAAAATGTCACTCGCACATATTCAACTAAACAGACCTTTAATAAGCAAACCTGGATGAAATATTAAGCTAAAACATAGCAGCTTAACTAATATATAAAAGTAGGTTTTCAGACTGAAGATTTAGAAGTGTGCCAAAAGCAGCATGAATTAATTTACTTGAGAATAAAAGTGTCTCTTTATGTTTATAATAATTAGTAATCTCCACTCTGAAGGAATAGCACAAATCAATAAATGCATTGTAATATATATAGGCATAAGTATAGATGAGAATAGATAAACTAATAAGACAGTCATTATCTTTTTACACGTTGGATTTAAAAGATTTAAGAGAAATTAAGATTAGGCAAGATTTTGCTATTTATCTTTTTCCATTTAGTTTAAAATTATACAAATAAGAATACACTTATTTAACATAGCTTAATTAATTTATGAGATTCAAGTTTAAGAGTTTGTGCACATTACTTATATTTTTTTCAGCTAGCTTTAGGAAAGATTTTAGAATTGCTATAGCATTAGGTTAGCTTGGTTTAAGAATTTGTTACTGGTTTTTCAAGTTTGAAGGCTTGCAGCTAGGCAGGATTACACACATGCATGGGCTGGTTCTTTGGCTGTTTTTATGAGCTATTCTTTCAGATAGATGGGGTTTGAGTCCTCTATCTCCATAAACAGTTCTGCCACTGAGGAAGCAGCAATGACTGTTTCTAGCCACTGATCTCCATAATACAACTGGACATGCTGCCAAGATATAAATTAACATGAGAGTAAAGCAAAATGGAAAGGCTTCAATTTCACTTTAAACTGGGGTTTTTATATTTCTTTCTACCCCCTCTCACAAGCCATTAATATATTCGCAATCTTTATTTTTAAACTTTAAAACTTAAGAAGTCACTAATTTTATCAACTACAAAAGAACCGGCTGGATTTATTGCAGGCGGACACTGTCAATCCTTGTTAATTGTTCTAACTTTTATTTTATAAGATCCATAAAGTTTGTTTCTCATCTTAGTGTGAAGTAATTGAGGTAGCCATTGAGATAGCCATAAACCTTGAATTTCTTTTTTTTAGAGTGAATTTTTTTTTTCAAAGAGATTGAAGCCGTTAATATTTAGCATACATCTAAAAAAATCACCTCAGCATTTAATTACTATTTGCAAATACTAGCAATTTAGTAAATTGAATAACTTCAAAGGCAATTTGGAAATAATTTAGAAAACTTGTAATGTTTAGCAAACTGATTATATTACAGTTACCTACGCATATATACATAGGTATGTTCTCACATATATACAATGTCCACAGCTTAAACCAAATTTAATAACTTAAAATAACAACCAAATCTTTATATAAATTATAAAGGCATATACATTATATATAAAATAATATCAATCATATCTCTCACAAATAATACATTTATCTAATATTACAAAATGTATATACAACCATTTAAAATAGTAGATGAGTGTGCCTATACAATTACACACATATACTTGTAAATATATGCTTCTATATATTAAATTACTTAATATACAGTTATATACATGCACCTCTAGGGTTTGAAATGGGAATATGAAGACTACTATGTTATATAGTAGGTGAAACTGTATGATAGCTAAATCATACTGTTTCAACATGTAATGTGAGAATTTGGACAATTGTTCAGAAGCTATTCAAGAACAGACATAAATGCTGGGTAAAGCACATGCAACATATAGTTGTTTACACAAAGTGGAGTGTAAATGAATCAATAGGTTTCACACCCAGTAGATTACACTTGAAACAAAACATACTGATTTTATTCCAAAACTAACTACCAATAACTACTAAATAAACTTTAGATCCAGAAAAAGATCAGATGGAAGCATACAAAAGGATAACACATAGATTTCATAAAGTAACAAAAATCAAATACAAACTGACTACTATTTCAAAATAGGTGACAAGATGTTTGTAAGAAAATATCACATATTAATAAGCCACAAGTGTTCATATTCCATACATTCTGCAACTTTTATGATAGACCATTCACTATCATTAAATGTGCAGGTCCAAATGCATATTAACTGGATTGAAGAGATGATATCTATGGTACATACAATGCCCAAATACTAAAACCTTACTGGGAAAAAACGAATTAATTTCTTTACATGTTTAATTGTCTATTATGTATAAGATTAAATTACATCAGGTTAAAATGCTGGATCAATTGATGAGTGTACATCATCTGATATGTTTGAATACAAATAAGATTGTAACATTTAAACTAGATCCCAACTCAGACAGAAATGGTTATTCAGCTATTTAAGTAGCATCAAAATAAATATAAGAAGCCTCACATAAGAGAAGGATCAATGTTATTAAACACATACATACATATATGATATCTACAGTAAATATTTCCACATATTATTGAGCAGATCCATAACTAGCAACATCAAACCATGATATGTGATAAACCAACATTTCAGAAAAAATAAATGGAAAGAAAATTTTAACCTGAAATAATAATATTTTTAAAAAAAAACACGATTATTTTAAAAGAATAAGTGCTATAATTTTTAATTTCAAAATATCCAACATAATTTTTAAAATAAATAGCTATCGGTGGGGAGATAACAAAAATTTGAAAGTACATTGCTACATTTTGGCATTTTAGTGTAATAAAATGTGTAAGTATGCATGTACTAAGATGCCTAAGAATAACTAAAAAAATAAACTTGAGAATTAAAACAAATATATTTATTTTAATCTCATAACTGTGGGGAAATGCAAGGATACATTTAAACCAACCACACAACCATTACCACCAACAGACTTCACAAAATATTATTAATTATATATTAAAAAAATTGTGTAAAATTGTCAGTTAAAATTATATTATTAACAATCCTGATATATATATATATACCAAACCTTTAAATGCAAACAAGGAAAAATCTCAATAAACATAAGAAAGAAATCATTAATATATATATATATAGAAATAAATCATTAATATATATATATATATGTGTGTGTGTGTGTGTGTGTGTGTTTATTATTCCAGCTAAAATTGGTTAAATACCAAAATGATGTCAACAATGAAAGCAAAATGTAAACTTAAAACTCATACATTGATAAATCACACATAAGACAATATAAAACACTTTGGTTCTTTTTATAAAAAAGAAAGCCAAATAAATTATGGCATCAAGAAAAATTACTTGATAAATGTTTTATATCTATTTATTTATAATATACATTATTTTATATTAATGTTCACAAGCCACTTCAATTGCAATTTGAAGAAGTTGATTAAAGAATCCACCTTAATTCCATAAAGCTTATATTTTTACCACAAGTTATAAGCTAGAAAAGACCAAATCATGCGTTGCTAGGAAGCAATAAAACACCATGGGGATGTAGATGCTCATCATACAACCAAGAGACCCTGCTAATATTATCATTTAAAATTAACATCTCTAATGACCATGCTAGCAAAAGATATACAGTGTGCTACAGTCAAGTAAAATCACTATCATAAAAAAATAGTTTATACAAAAGTCTGATATACCAGCATGAAGATCCAGATGGTGACTGAAGATTATCCAATGGACTACCATCCAGTTCATTCCTAAAGGCAAACATACTTACATAATTTACAATGTGAATTACAAAATTTCAACTATGGCTAGACTATGCTGGATTAACAACCCAAATTATATATATATTCTAGCTGTACTCTGCATCTTCACTTCCAGATAATACATGATATGAAATAAAACGGGTTCTATCTCAGTTAATAATTAATAACTAAAATATTCAGCATTAAAATTAAAATATTTCACTAGCTCAAATTTAAAATATGAATAAGGTTCAGTTTATAAAAATAAAATAAATAAATATTTAATATTTTCATGAGACTTGAAGTGAAAATACTGGTGACAAGATAGATTACATTGAGCCAATATCCCACAGGATACTACCTCAATGGCATAAGAACACTATCCCCCCTTTTATTGCTATTTCAAATGACAAACTCATAGTATTCCTACGACTTTAATAACTTCTATTCACTAAGATTAAACTAATAATTAAGTCGTAATCTTCTATTTGATAATCTAGCTCAATAAAATAATCTCAGGTTCATAAAGTTTATTCTAAGTTAATTTAAAACTATGGTAGTAAAATATGAGAAGGGATTTTATGTCATAATATACTACACTGAAACTAATAATAATAAATAACAGTAATAATATTCTTCATTGTTTAACTAATTCTGTATATCTTTTCTTTTTACTATAATTTTATTACCATAATAAAATAATGAAATAATATAATATGATCTTACATCTTCATGTAATGATATAATAAATACGTGGTAGCATTTTAATAATCTGACAAACAAATTATGTGTGGCAACTGATAGCATATAAATTAATATAATATTGTGATAACTAATTTATGTCCAATAAAATAATGTAAGATTATGATTATTTAATTATAATGAATACCAATAAAATATTTAAAATTCTTAAAATAATTCTCTATTTATCTTTTGTGCAAAATTATATATTTGT
Organism: Epiperipatus broadwayi; assembly: GCA_028023455.1. Classification (NCBI taxonomy): domain Eukaryota; kingdom Metazoa; phylum Onychophora; class Udeonychophora; order Euonychophora; family Peripatidae; genus Epiperipatus; species Epiperipatus broadwayi. Next base: position 2,012,353 of record JAQFVV010006217.1, on the reverse strand, counting down.
TTCAATTTTTATGCATATATCGTGATTTCATGCAGCGATGTGGAGAAATAAATAACTCGGACACAAAATTTTTAAAATAACAAAATTTAACAAAGTTTATTGCTAACAGCAAATAAATAAACAATTTATTTACAGTATTTACCGTGGATATCCTTAACTTTTTTACTTTACAGTTTGATCTACCAGGTTATGTAAATATATATATATATATATATATATAATATATATACATAATATATATATATATATATATATATATATATATATAATTATTCAAAACAATACAATAATTAATACAGTAACAATATTTTAAACAAATATATACCAATTTAATAGAAGTACTTTCAACTATCTATGTAGTCGTTGTCAACTAGACTCGAATTGTATTAGAAAAAACCGTTACAAATGTCCGTTACATTTGTAACGGTTTTTTCTAATACAATTCGAGTCTAGTTGACAACGACTACATAGATAGTTGAAAGTACTTCTATTAAATTGGTATATATTTGTTTAAAATATTGTTACTGTATTAATTATTGTATTGTTTTGAATAATTATATATATTTTATTATAATTGGAATACAGACATTGATTAATAATTATATATATATATATATATATATATATATATATATATATATATATATATATATATATATATATATATATATATATATATATATATATATATATATATCAATTATATCTTTATTTATATTTAGGACAAAATTAAAAAAAAAATGTTACTATTTGGTTTCTCATTATCGTTAACTTATTACAAATATATTTATCTACTTTATTAGCAACAGCATTTTATTCTTAATATTATTAAACTATCTTATTTTAAAAAAAATCATAGGAAAACATTCTATAGAAACAAAATAATGAATATGGATTTCTCAAAATATTAAAAATTTTCATCTTGCAAAGTCAAAGATGTTACACAAGATATTATCCAAAATTCAGAACTACATTTTAGTACTTATCACACAATGTTTACTAATCATAATATATTCTTTTTTAAGCCTTACTTTAGTATGATATAAGTGTAATCGTCAATATATTTCTGTTAATCAAAAAACAAAAACTATACTATGCATATTGTTTACATAATTTACTTTGTACTATTGTATTTTAAAAATATGCAATACTTATTTTTCTCTTAAAAAATAATACTAAAGCATTTAAAATTATTATCACTTTAAAAAAAAAAATCTTTGTTTAGATACCCTATTTTAAAAAAAGTTTATATTTCATTTCCGAAATAAAATTCAAAATATATTTTATGATTCTTTTTTTTTCTTTCCTTAGGATACTTTGTATCTTCAATTTTAAGTTATAACGTCCTATTTCTTCTAAGCAAATAAACAAATCTTATACAAAAACGATAGCATAACCTAAATTCTAAATTATTTATCATTTCTCTTAAACATTTCTTACTAAATGATGCAGTTACATGAAATAAAGATAGCGAAAACAGATGCATAGGATTAAGAAAGAAAGCTAGAGTATTACTCTTGACATATCTCAAAATCATGGCACAGTGCCAAGAGGTGTGACATTTACCTGCCTAATATCCTCTAGTACAGGGACGATGTTAAAGCTATTTCTTCAACTTTATTAGAACATCAAATATTTAAAGAAATATAAACACTGTCCAAATAAAATGTGTATCAGTCATAGGGCTTTGTTAACTATGCTGATATTCACATAAAGACTAAATATTATTTCCATTCCTTATAACATCCTATTTCTTAAAACATCATCTTGGTTTCCTGTTCACTAAGTACTTCCAAGTCACTATCTCAACATTATTTCTCAAGATTTTCCACATCTTACAACGATAAATAACTATCTGCATTTACAAAACAATAAATAAAATTCATTAATAGTTAAACAATCTAGCTGTTCCACAAGAGAAATCTGCTTACGTCATTATTTTATATGTCTAATCATATGCAATCTACTTAGACAATATTTGAATATCCAATAACATGAAAATTTTAAAAGAATCACATAAAGATTTGTTATGTTGGATTACATCACTAATAAAAAAAATTGTTGTATGCATATTTTCAAATCAATCCTATCTCATAATGTTTTTTAAAATGTTGTATGAAATGCGATACATATAAGTAAAAAAAAAACTTTTACACTTCATTCTTCCAATTTATGGATGATCTATAGAAAACAAAAAAAATATACATTATAAATTATCAATAGTTATTATTATTACCAATAACCTTTATCTAGTCATCGTGTTCAGTAGGCTTCCTTTATCCACTTGAGCATTGCAGATATAAAAAAAATTCACACCCATACACTTTATATTAAAATATTTTTAGCTAAATTATTAGATTGTTATATTATAAAATTTTAATATTAATAAATTAATGTTTTTATGTTTTTCCTAATCTTATATAAAAATTTAGATTTAAACTAGGTTAACAAAATAAAAGGAATCAAAACTATATTTACATATTTTCTTGACAATAGTTCCTGATAAGTCCAAAATGTTTATTATTTTCTCTAGAGTTTTTAAAAATGTTCTCCTCCAAGCGCATTAAAGTTTAAAAATAAAAATAAATATTAATCCATTTAGTAAAATTTATAGAAAATAAGCCTTGGTTTTAGTATTTAGGATGATAATTATTAAATCATAATATTAATTAATCCTGTGAAGCTTCTTAATCTTCTCTACCAATATTCTCTGCATATCCGATGCATCAGTCCATCTAATTTATCTTTAAAAATATTCAATAAACTTTTAAGTACTACTTGTATTTCCATGATCCATCTTTTATTCAACTATGTGTTCACTTTATATATATATATATATATATATATATATATATATATATATATATATATATATATATATATATATATATATATATATATATATATATATATATTGTGCCCTTATTTATAGGTCATAATAGGGTAGAATGGTCAATTGCTAAAAAATTTTAAATTTTAAGATATGTTTGTATGATATATAAATAATAGTAGGATAATTACATTTTATAGTACAATTTAAAGCTGAAAATACCTGGTATATAAAAGTGTAATGGATTATTTAAAAGGAACAGTTAAATAAAGATTAAAGATATCCTTGCTTATGGTTGTAAAAGTTGGCCATGTAAAATAACACAGCTATAAATAGTTAAAAATATATTAATAATTCGAGTATGATATTTTAAAACTAATAAATTAAATAAATGCTATATGTAGTGTTATAATTATATTTAATAGTCAAAATTAATAGAGTATATTTTAAAATAAACTTTATGATGGTGAGAATTATATTTAGTTCTACATTTTAAATTATTTTCCAAATTTTTATAAAATATATCAGTTTTGGTAATTTAGACCGAGACGTAAATTAAAAAATCATCTTTTAAAGTTAGTAATCATGTGACTGTATATTATATACCTTCACACACACGCTTGTTAGAATAATAATAAAGTTTGTGAATTATGAAACTAAATATAATTGCTATCGATCCGTAAAGTAAAAGTTGAAATATTAAATATTGTTTTAATAATTATTTTAAAGTTTAAATGATTTTGATAAAACTATAATTGAATTTAAAAATACTATTCTAAATAGTATTTAAGACATGATGTCATAAATTCTTTATTTTAAAGGGCTTAATCTATTATAAAACTAAAATGTGTAAATTTGTTCACGCTAAAAGTCATTAACCAATCAACGAAGGTAATTTAGCAGATGGAAAATAGGAATTAGACAAAGCAGAAGAATGTAATATGTAAGTGAAGGAGGGAGTAACATATTTTTTAGCTGGATAAGACCGTAAGCTAGAAAAGTGATATAATTATAAAATTTTATATTTATTTTAAAAGTTTTTTAAAATATAATATTTTGAACTGCCTTTACATGGAGGGCTAATTTTTAAAAGTTTTCTTGCCAGTGATCTTATTCACGTTTAGCCAAAACCTTGCAGTAAAAATGGAAGTACTAAAGGAAAAAAATACCTAAAAATATTGTTAAAGGAAAAATATTTATAAAGTGCCTCGATACGGCTTTATTCATGCTCAAACAGAAACTTATTATTGTAACTCAGAGAAATATAATTTGGACGCTATACGGAAAACTTTAAAAAAAAAAAAGTTATTTGCCGTCAGGAAAAATTATGACGCACAAATTTTATAAGGCTACTCTGAAGTTATTTTATTCTTCTCTATGAAAATATTAAGATGCGTTTATTATAAAAAAAAAATTATGTAAAAGTTATAATGAAGAAAGAATGTTTATCTTTTTAAAGGAAACATTACAAAGTATATAGTTACCAGAACTTAAAAAGAAAGGAAAAATTACCGAATAATGATATGAAAGAGCTATTGTGTTTTTTATGAAAAAAAAAAGGAACAGAAAAACTTTCTCTAAGAAGAATTAAAAATGTTATAAAGTGTTCATTGGAGAAATGCTTGAGTTAGAAAATATAAATTTAAATTACTTAATAAAAATGAATCCATGGAAACAGAAAAGTTTTGTTGAATATTTAAATAAAAGTACCTAGAAGATGCATCGTAAAAGTCGCGCGGGAAAATCTTAGCAGAAAATATTAGATGAGAATATGTAGACGTTTTCTTTACGGGATTAAATAATATCATAATTAATAATTGTATTAAATATTATAAAAAACTAAGGATCGTCATCTATGAATATTTATTAAACAGAACAATAATTGTTTTGCCTTAAAATAGAACATTAAGTGACTGAAGAAGAAATAATAAACATTTTTTTTAGCTTTAATATGAACGGTTTTCAAGAAAGTTTGATAAAGAAGTACAGTAAATATAGTTTAAATATTTTACTAATTTATTTTAGAATATAAAATGTTATGTGAGATTAGGGAAAACATATAAACATAAATTTAGTAATATTGAGATTTAAATATAATAGCTTGATAAAATTATAGAAATATTGTTTAAAAATAAAGTGTATGTATGTGTGTCTTATATCTACAAGAATCAATGGAATGGTGAAGCCTATGGAATGCGATCGAGAAGATAAAGATTGTTTGGTAATTTTGATAGTTATTTATAATGCATAATGTATTTTTTTTAGATCATCTATCGATTAAGAATGAAGTGTGAAAGTTTAAATTATATGTACACATTTTATACAACATTTTTAACATATAATGAGATAGGAGTAATTCGGAATATGCATGCAATAATTTATTTAAAGTATATTAATAATATAATTTAACAGAACAATTGTGTGATTATTTTGAACTTTCATGTGATAAAGTATTCAGATATTTAAGTAGTTTATATATGATTAAATATACGAGGAAAGTAGTAAAAGATTTTCTTATAGAACAGTGGAATAGTTTTAAAATAAATGAATTTTATTATTGTTAGAAATGCAGATATGTATTTGTCGATGTACAGTATAGAAAAATCTTGAGAAATAAGATCGGATAGTGACTTGGAAGTACTAGTGGAGAGGAAACCAAGATGATGTTTTTTTTTAAGAAATAGGAAAAATAAAGGATTTGGATCATATTTAGTTTTGTGTGATTTCAGTATAGTTAACTAAGCCCTATGACTGAACACATATAGTTTGGACAGTGTTTTGCATATCTTTAAAACTTTTTGATGTTATAATAAAGCTGAAGAAATAGCTTTAGCATCGTTCCTATAATAGAGGTTGGTAGACAGGTAAAGGTCACTCCTCGATAGTGTCTTTTAACTCACTGTGCCATGATTGTCAAGGTTTATGACGAGTAATATTCTAGTTATATTTTGATCCTATGCATCTATCTTCGCTATCCTTATTTCGTGAATCTGCATCGGTCAGAAAGATATTTTCAGAGAAATAATGAATAAAATAGAACTGAAGATAAGTTATCGTTTATGTAAGAATAGTTTATTTGCTGGAATATATAGAATTGTGTAACTTTAAAATTGAAAGTCCAAAATATCATAAAAAGAGAAATAATCATATAATACATTGCAAAATTAATTCAGAAATGAATAAGATTTTAAAAAGAAATCTAAACCAAGTATTTTAAAAATTTTATTTTAAAAGTGATAATAAAATTTGAATTTTTTTAAAAATAATATTTAGAAAATAAGTATTGCATATTTATTAAGAAAATAGTTCAATAAGGTATAATAAATATATACTTGTGCATGGTATATTAATAGTTGTAATTATATCATCTGAAGTAAGGCTTGAATGAGAATATTAGGATTAATAAACATCAGATAATGAACAATAAAAAACCTAATACCGAATGTAGAACAATGTTTTGACTTTGTAAGATTCCATACAACCAATATAAAACTAGAATTTTATTGTTTTGTAGAATTTTTACTACGAATGTAAATTTTGTAAAAAAATATAATTTTAATAATATTAGGGATGCAAAGTGTTTGTGATAAGCATACAAGAAATGCATTTTGTAATAAGCTAACCATAATAATAAATCAAGGAATAATACTGTATTTTCTTAAGTGTTTAAAAGATAAGATTTAACTAGAAAAATAAGATAATATTTTGGTTTCAATTATAAACTAATAAACTAAGTTGAGATAGGAGAGTAAGGGATATCCAATGTATATAGTGTAAAATATTGTTAATTTATTTATGTTGTTAATAAACTTTGTTTTAAATTTATTTTAAAGTTTTGTGTCCGCGTTGTTATTTCTCCACATGGATGCATGAAATCACGATACATTTATAATTGAAACAGACATATAGTTTTTGCACAAAAAGGTAAACATAAAAGTGTTATAATAATTTTGAGAATTTATTGGTATGTTAAAATTAAAAGATCATAAGTTTATATTATTTATTGGTCATAAGTCGGTTGCCACAATATTACATTAAATTATATGCTAATGTTGCCACACGTATTCTGTTGTCAGATTACTAAAAATACTACCACGTACGTATTTATTTATTTCATTTAGGAAGAAATAAGATTATATCATATTTATTATTGTTATTATTATTATTTTTATTGTTAGTTGCTGTGTAGTAGATTATGACATAAAATTCCCTTTTCATATTTTACTACCGTAATTTTAAATCAGTTAGAATACAATTTATGAACCTGAGATTTTATTTTGTTTTATTTTACTTCATTTGATTTAATTGAGCTAGATTCTTGTTATAAAGAAGATTAATATATGATTATTATTGTAATCGTAGTGAAGAGAGCTCGGAAAGTCGTAAGAATACTATGAGTTAGTTATTTGGTATAGTAAAAAAGGGGGAATAGTGTTCTTATGCCATTGAGGTAGTATCGTGTGGATAATAGCTCAATGTAGTCTATCTCGTTCCCCGTATTGTCACCCCATGTCTCATGAAAATAGTAAATATTTGTTAATTCATTTTAAAAAATTGAACCGTATTTGTATTTTAGAAATTAGAGCTAGTAATCATTTAAATCAATGCTGAATATTTCATTTATTTATTTGTTAACTGAGCTAGAACCCGGAATATTCATTATAAACAATATATTTTGGGGTGAGGACGCTGGGGTAAGGTTAGAAATATATATATATATATATATATATATATATATATATATATATATATATATATATATATATGTTTCCTTCTTGATACATTTCAACTTTCATTTGGTATTTTTATAAATCTCTTTTAAAATAAAAAACTTCAAGTACTTTTGAACAAATCTTTTCTAAATCCATTTTAAAAAATTTGACGAATGAATATTTTAATATCAAAAATGCTTCTGTAACATATTTTCCTGGGTTCTTTCTTTAATTCTTGAAAACATTTTTTCTAAAAATGTTATCTTCAGAAAGGATTTAACATTTTACTCCTTTTGATAAAATATTAGATAAAATAATTCATGAAATATAATTGTTTTATTACTATTTAAAAATAATTCTTAGATAAACTTATAAATAATACGTTTCAATACATTTTTTAGACTCTGTATAATGTGCGAGCTGTGGTTTTTATATACCAAAACAGTTCTCCGGTGAAATATTAATAAACCTGTATTAATAAATATTCCAAACATTTTTACAGTATTACAATTTATATCCATTTTATTTCATAGTATATCGATCCTTTATTGCGAAGTTTAGGTTAAACTTTTAGATAAAATACAACTGGCAAGTAACTTTTAAAAAATTAGAAAATCATCTCCATGAAGTTTCTAAATTATTATATTTCAACACGCTCTTTTGTAAAAATACTTTTAAAAATTATCAATTAGTTTTTTGCAAATAAAATGATAAGAAAGTACTAAAAAAATTGACTAAAAATAAAAATTTTAAAATATATACTATCTTTTTGATAGTTATAATTTACCTTTCTCCGGTTTCAATACATTATAAATATCCCCCAATAACCCCATGCAATTCATATTTATAGTCTGTAAGAATACCTTATCCTATTGGCTAATTCTTACTTTAGCTTGAGAACAAATTTACATATTTTTAGTTTATAGTAGAATTGAATTTCAAAATTAAAAATTATGACGTAATAAAATTTAAAATATTATTTAAAATTCCACTTTTACTTCAATTATTATTTTATTAAAACTATTTAAACATTTAAAATAACTTTAATAACCTATTCCATTTATCTATTTTTATTTAAACAAAATATTTAATTTTTTTATTAACTGTATTTATCTTTATTACATCATTTAAGTATGTTATATGATAGTTAACTTAATATTTATTATTATTTGCTTTTATGATAGGCAATAATTCTATCCTATTCTATAATATAATTTTTAAAATATTTTAAACTTTATTATTAATTCAAACAAGCATGTGTGTGAATGTATGTAATATACAAGTCACATGATCAATAACTTAGACAGACAATTTTCAATGTATTTCTCTGCCTAGACTAATAAAATTGATACACTTATTATATTACATAATATAATTATAAAATTTGGAAGAACAATTTAGAAAATATAGAATTAAATACAATTCTCACCATCATAAAGTTTATTTTTAAAATGTACGATATTAATTTTTGCTTATTAAATATGACTTTATAAATTTAAAATATAACATTTATTACTACAAGTTTTAAACTATTATAATCGAACTTATTAAATATACTTTTAATTATTTATTGCTGTGTTATTTAATATGGCCAGCTTTTACAACCATATGCAACAATATTTAAAGCTTTACAAAACTATTTTTAAATGATTCGCTATAATTTTATATACTACGTACTTGCTTTAGCCTCAAATTGTACTTTAAAGATATAATTGACAAACTATAATTAATGTATTAAAAGAACATATTCTAAAATTTAAAATTTTTAGTAATTGATTGTTATGAACTATTACTGGCCTATAGAAAAGGGCACTATATATATATATATATATATATATATATATATATATATATATATATATATATATATATATATATATATATATATATATATATATATATATATATATATATGATCAATAGATGGCATTTTACCAAAATAACTGTCAATGGGTATGTTTGTTTACATAAACATCAGAGTAAGCATTCACTATCTCTATCATTAGTTCCACCTACAGATCAAGATTTCAAGCTGATTTGCTATCATCAGTGAAAGATAGGAATAAGAAACTAGACCTAAACAGAGTCTGAGCATTTATGAAACAATTTCTATTCAGTTTGCAAGCGTGAATTTTCTAGACACGTAATGTCTTCAAACTCAGCATGGCAAGCCAGATGGCTATATGGGTCTGATATCAATTCAGTATCAACACATAGTAGAAGCCTCTGCAATATATATATATATATATATATATATATATATATATATATATATCATTGCAAGAAAACCTCAAAGGTACATTTATGAAAAACAAAATAACAAGTTAAACTTGCTAACGCTTGTACTTATGATCAATACATGGCGTTTTACCAAAAACACTCTGTCAAAGCAAATGGTTGTTTACATAAACATCAGAGTAAGCATTCACTATCTCTATCATTAGTTCCCCCTTCACATCATGATTTCAAGATGATTTGCTATGATCAGAGAAGGATAGGAATAAGAAATTAGATCTAAACACTAACTCTGAGTGTGTAGGAAACAATTTCTATTCAGCTAGGAAGCATGAATTTTCTAGACATGTAATGTCTTCAATCTCAGCATAGCAAGCCAGAAAGCTATATGGGTCTGATATCAGTTCAGTATCACCACATAGTCAAAGCCTCTACAATATATATCATTGCAAGTAAACCTCAAAGATACATTTATGAGAAACAAAAAAAAAAGTTAAACTTGCTAACACTTTTATTTATGATCAATAGATGGTGTTTTACCAAAAACACCATCAAAGCGTATGTTTGTTTAAATAAACATCAGAGTTAGTGTTTAGATCTAGTTTCTTATTTCTATCCTTCACTGATGATAGCAAATCAGCTTGAAATCATGATCTGAAGGTGGAACTAATGATAGAGATAATGAATGCTTACTCTGACATTTATGGAAACAAACATATGCTTTGACAGTGTTTTTGGTAAAATGCCATCTATCGATCAGAAATACAAGTGTTAGCAAGTTTAACTTGTTTTTTTTTTGTTTTTCATAAATGTACCTATGAGGTTTTCTTGCAATGATATATATTGCAGAGGCTTCTACTATGTGGTGAAACTGAACTGATATCAGACCCATATAGCTGACTTGTTATACTGAGTTTGAAGACATTACATGTTTAGAAAATTCATGCTTGCAAGCTGAATAGAAATTGTTTCATAAACACTCAGAGTTTGTGTTTAGATCTAGTTTCTTATTCCTATCCTTCACTGATGATAGCAAATCAGTTTGAAATCATGATGTGAAAGTGGAAGTAATGATAGAGATAGTGAATGCTTACTCTTTTGTTTATGTAAACAAAGATACACTTTGATGGTGTTTTTGGTAAAGCACCATCCATTGATCATAAATACAAGCATTAGCAAGTTTAACTTGTTTTTTTGTTTTTCATAAATGTACCTTTGAAGTTTTCTTGCAATGATATATATTGCAGATGCTTCTACTATGTGGTGATAGTGAACTGATATCAGACCTATATAGCTATCTGTCTTGCTATGCTGAGTTTGAAGGCATTATGTGCCTAGAAAATTCACGCTTGCAAGCTGAATAGAAATTGTTTCATAAATGTTCAGAGTTAGTGTTTAGATCTAGTTTCTTATTCCTATCCTTCACTGATGATAGCAAACCAGCTTGAAATCATGATCTGAATGTGGAACTAGCAATAGAGATAGTGAATGCTTACTCTGACATTTATGTAAATAAACATATGCGTTGACGGTGTTTTTGGTAAAACACCATTTACAAGCATTACCAAGTTTAACTTGTTATTTTTGTTTTTCATAAATGTACCTTTGAGGTTTTCTTGCAATGATATATATTGCAGAAGCTTCTACTCTGTGGCAATACTGAACTGATATCAGACCCATATAGCTATCTGGCTTGCTATGCTGAGTTTGAAGACATTACGTGTCTAGAAAATTCACACTTGCAAACTGAATAGAAATTGTTTCATAAACGCTCAGAGTTAGTGTATTGATTTAGTTCATTATTCCTATTCTTCATTCGAGATAGAAAATCAGCTTGAAATCATGATCTGAAGGAGGAACTAATGATAGAGATAGTGAATGCTTACTCTGACATTTATGTAAACAAACATATGCTTTTACGGTGTTTTTGGTAAAATGTCATCTATTGATCATAAATACAAGTGTTAGCATGTTTCACCTGTTTTTTTGTTTTTCATATATATATATATATTGAAGCAGTCAGATCTGAGTTCGATCCTAGCTTCATGATATATAGCCATAAGCCCACTTCAAACCCTAGTACTAACCTTAAATTTCCGATGCAATGGGGCTTTATACATTCAATCCATGCTAATTTCCACAAAGAATAACTTAATTCATAAATGCATATTAAAATTAATTAGTTTCAGATTTAAATTAATCAATTCTATTAATAAATTCATGATAGAATTATTCATGAATTTATATATTATAACTGCATGGATTGTGCGTATATATTTGTAAATATTTAAATATATATAATTGTTTAAAAGTTTCATTGCATCAGGAATGTTTGATTTTATTTTCAAATAATTTGTTAAAGTTTTAATGATTAAAAGTTACATTCTTTCGATAAGCTTTCAGATTTTCCCTTTCCAAAAACAACAGTTAAAGTTTTATTAATTAGAAAAAAAGATAAGGGTTTCCTAATTAAAATCATTTTCTGATTTTAAGAATTCATTTTCTAATTAGAAAATGAATTCAAGTTAATGAGTTTGAAAGCCTTATCGAAGGAATGTATCTAAAAACAACCAGTAAATCTAAAAACATTGATAATGGAAAAAGTGTTAGCCTGAAGGCATCAGAGGACAGATATATAGCTCTGAAACGTTTGGAGAAGGGAAGCCATCTTTGTTGTAGAGAAGTGCAGTGAACTCTATGTGTTTAAAAATCATAAGTAAAAAAAGTGTTTCGATCATGGTGAAGGGCTAAAACATCAGAATCTGGCTGCGGTTCCTGAAGTCCCCTAAAAATCTTCAATGAAACTGCTGAATCTTTTATAGACCAATCATGCTGCTAAAATTGTGAAAATTCATTAAAATGCTGTTCAAGTAATTGACCAAATGTGTGCCTACTTTTTTTACCAACCTGGACGTGTAAAATAAGAACCAGCCTTGGAAGAAATGGGTAATATGTTCCAAATGAACCTTAAACTTTCTGGCCAGTTTCGAATTTTACTTTACACTCCCTTTTAGAGCTCTTTTATTCTTTAATGTAACAATCTTTATAAAACCTTTTATTCATGCTACTGTAAATTTATATTGTAGTTCTCTCAACATCTAGTCTTTAAGCTTTCTCTTTTCTTACTTGGCGGTTCTTTATATATATATATATATATATATATATATATATATATATATATATATATATATATATATATATATATATATATATATATATATATATATATATATATATATATATATAATATTTGTGTAATTTATTATAATTGTTATTTTAATTATATGCCAATAATCTTTCGCCTCGATAAACTCCTTTGTTCTATTTGCCTTACTTAGAAAATATAATATTAACTCTTATAATAATTCTCGCCCATTGGAACTAGATTTATACAGTTCTATCAACCATCGAGTCGAAAGAAATTATTAAATGTTTGTTGTTTTTATAGTAAATTATTAGCTCCATTTTCCACCTATGCCCCCAGCTCCTATCTAATTTACAAACGTTTATATATTCATATATATAATGTTAAAATGTTTTTTCTCATATTCACCAATATTTATTTATTCACATAAAATATAAAATGTTTTTGTAAAAAGGATAGATAAAGGAATCAACTAAATATATTCTAATTCAGATTGTTTTCACTGTCTATTAATATTCAGGAAGGGCACGATGATTGGGGCATAATTAATATGATTTACAAATACTTTAAAATAATGTTAGTTAAAAGCTCGTTTGACTTCAATTCTTTTGATCAAGTCATCACGTAGAGCATTCTATATCGGTTTTAGTATTCAAACGATGACTATCAAGTCATCATCTTCAAACCTTGCTGACGTAGGGAAATCTTCCACTCCATTAGGCTGGTCGGTGATCATATTTCTGTTATTTTAAATTATTGGGGTCAAAGGGAATAAGACTTATCAGATGCAAGCCGCCATAGGACCTTGATTATCGATTAGCTATCGTCTTCAATTTCATTTTATAGCTCAATTCGTCAGCACCGTTGCCTCTCTGTTCCGGTAAAGACCGCTCTGATGCTCGTAATTTGTGACAAAGTCATTTCAATTAAAGTTGAACAAATTCTCAGTTATATTTAATTAAATAAGTTTTCCAATAAAGATTAAAGTTATGCCCTAAAATACGTATCTCGCTCTTCATGAATGGATTTGCGAATGTGAAAATAATTATCACATTCTTTTGTATAAAATTAGAGTAATAAATTCCTTTACTAATGAATACCTTTATCTGCCTTTTATTTCTTGTTGGCAGCATAGACATAGACTTTCAAATATTGCGTAATATTCATTGGCATATAATAGGGACCGCTATTCTGATTATAATTATAAATTTTGTTTAAGGACTAGAATTAATTAACTTAATCTTTATTTAAAATTCAAACCAAACAAATTATTATTATTAAATATTTTCTAAACACACTTGCTTTCTTAGTTCTTAATTCTTTCATAATTATTTTAATGTAATGCTCGCTGTCTGTGTTGGCAACCCGAACATATACATATGATTCGATTTAAATTTTATTTTTATTCAGTTTATTATCAGATTTAGTGTCAGTTCAGGGGTCTCTAATCCTCACCAACCGTTGAGCTAGTTTCTTGGCGCATAGCACTGTGCCATCGATTTAGATTTCTACTAATCTGAGCTATTGAGTTGGGTTTGAATTCAGTTTTGGTTCAGCTGAGTTTGGATCCAACTTGCAGTTCTTTTGATGGTGGGTTTTTCGACTGGTACATGGATATGTTTTTGGTTGCCCAATCATTGGAGCTCGATTTAATAAACCCCACACATACCCTGGAGATAGTAATTATGATTTTAGTTACTCAGTCAATTGAGATCTGAATAAATTAAATGTTTCAGTAGAGCGCGATGTTTTAAAGAGTGTTGTATATATTTAAGAGAAAAATTATGCGAAAATTGAATAAATTAAAATGTAATTTTGTAATTTTCTTTCTTATAAAAATGTTTTCAGGATTATTTTTTAAATGTTCGTTCAGTAAAAGATTCGTTAGTCAGAATAATTATTTAAAGAAAAGTAATAAGATAGAATATATATAAAATAATTATACGTGTACTATATCACTATATATATTATACGTTTGTGTTATACGCGTGTCATGACAGTAGGAAAATTATCGTTAGAAAAGTGGTAAGAGCAGATCAAAGCAAGGGGTAAAATTAGATGAAATGTTTTTCTGTGTCAAAATTAATTATATTCATCTCAGTTGTTATGATTTAAAATATCCAATATGATATGTTAAAAGTTTTAAATTTCAAAGTATTGCTTGCTAGCACTTATATTAAATGTTCGCTCCGTATTCTAGTAGCCTCAAAGCAGGCAAATACTTTCAAACTGAGAATTATCTGTCAAGAGGTCCGATGCAGTGTGACAATACACTCTTATGACAATAATTTCTAGAGTAACCTCAAAGCAGGTGAAGACCTTTTGTGTATACCAAGCAGCCAGATGCAATTGGCAATATGCTTAAATGGTTTACATGCTTTCATGCTAGCAAGATTAAAAATGATATCAACAAATAAATGTCTTGTGTAATAT
Organism: Epiperipatus broadwayi; assembly: GCA_028023455.1. Taxonomy (NCBI): domain Eukaryota; kingdom Metazoa; phylum Onychophora; class Udeonychophora; order Euonychophora; family Peripatidae; genus Epiperipatus; species Epiperipatus broadwayi. The sequence continues at coordinate 1,996,998 of JAQFVV010006217.1, read as the reverse complement.
TAATTTTGACATTTATTTCTTTGTGTATGAAAGCCTCATGCTTAGTGATAATGATAATGAACTCCTATATTTAAACTCAGGTCAGGAACGTGTCAGTTGTTAATAAATAAGAAATACTCATCATCAATTAAATTGTTTTATCAAAAGTTAAGTCGATCATATGTGGTTTGGGGATCAATGGGTTATTTCACAGGCCCTATTGATCTCATTTTGCTCACTGGCGCCCATATAAATAAATTTGTCAGCAAATTTGATTGTCAGCACAGTAGTGGGTCAGTTGTCTAAATAATGAAAACCAAATGTGTCATATACAGAGAATTACTTGTTCTACCTGCTAATATATATGTATAAATATTTGTATATCACTAATCATTTGTATAGTTTTGAGTAATGTTCGTTTTTTATCTTTCATAGTTGCCTCATTCAAAGAATTAATAGAAGGAGCTAACCAAGAAAACGTAGGCAAACTAAAACTAAACTAAAAAAGGCAGATTACATAGATTGAGGAAATAATATGCAGCAGCTAATGAAGATAGGGACAATGAGACCAGTAGCCAGAGACCTAATTAAATGTACTAAAGAAAAAAAAATATTATTTAAGTATACAGAGAGTGCCATAAGTTTAATTCACATTGTTTATTATATTATATTATTCACTTTAAAAGATGGAAGAACAATTAAATAAAGGATTGACTGATGATAGTGATGCACCTTCAACCACCTCCAGTGAACGTACTTTCAAAAATCAGATCAATAGGAAAAAGCACAACCATCAAAGCAGAAAGATGGCTAAAGACGATCATGATGATCAATAGACTTTTCATACAATCCTCAGAGAAATGAGAGAAAACAGGAAGTTAATGATGATGGAAAGGATTTTAAAGCTTGAGAAAACACGAGGCACCCAAACCAACCCAGAGATTGTAAAGCATCCTCAAGCAATAGACACTTACAAAGCTCCAAGAGGAGATGATGATCAGACGACAGCAAAAGTAGTTGTGGACAGCAAAGAAGATGAGTCAAATCAAGAAACAGTGGAGGAAGCCGATATAAATACAGAAAGGGAAAAAGATGTTCAGACAACTAGTGAAATAAAATCAAAAGTAGAAATGGAACAGACAATAAACCCCGAAATGAATCTAAGGAACTTGCAGAGACCATACCTTATATCTTCTGTAGAAATTCAAATTTTTAGGGGTAACCCAGAAGAAAAGACCATAGATCATCTAGACAGCATTAAATAATTTTTCTGTCTGCACTCTGTAGCAGAAAAGGAAAAGGTTATCATAGCCAGCCAATACTTAAGAGAAGCTGCCAAGGCATGGTGGAAGCTATTAAAAAAACCACCTACCACAATCCAAGGGTATGAAAAGGCCATTTTGAAAAAATATTGGAGTGAGGAAAGGCAGGAGGGTATTTTGCATAGACTGAACACACAGAAGTATCAAGAAAACTGCAGACAAAGATATGCAGCCTACTTCATCCAGCAAGTAACCACATTCAAGTCCCTAACAGCCTTCAAATATGAGGACCAACACATCATCTGGAAGATCAGACATCATTTACCCCCATGGAACCAAAGAATCATGCTTGAGATGTGCCCTATGTCAATAGAAAAGATCAAAGACTTTTTGACTGCAATAGACTATGGGAACTTGACACCAACCAGAAAAGACCAAGACTACGACCATTATCAAAAGTTAAAACCATATGTGCCACCTGATCCAGGAAAACAATAAGACAAACATTAAATGACACACACACACACACACACACACACACACACACATATATATATATATATATATATATATATATATATATATATATATATATATATGACGACTGACTGACACGTTCATAGGGAAAATGAGGCTTGATTAACGGACCTATTTATAAACTAGATAATATTTTTAAAAAATGATCGCAATGAGACATGTATAATTTTTGTAGTTTGTACAGATGATATTCACACTAATGCTGTTCTCCCAGAGTCTACCAATTAGTCAAGTACACTTATGTGAATGTATCACGCATAAGTAAAGAGATTTTTTTTTCATTGTTTTTTTTTGAAGAGAAAAGAAATGAAGCAGTCGTACCTGAGTTCGATCCTAGCTTCATGATATCTAGCCATAAGCCCACTTCAAACCCTAGTACTAACCTTAAATTTCTGATGCAATGGGGCTTTATACATTCAATCCACGCTAATTTCCACAAAGAATAACTTATTTCATAAATGCGTATTAAAATTAATTAGTTTCAGATTTAAATTGATCAATTCTATTAATAAATTCATGATAGAATTATTCATGAATGTATATATTATAACTGCGTGGATTGTGCATATATATTTGTAAATTAATTTAAATATATATAATTGTTTAAAAGTTTCATTGCGTCAGGAATGTTTGATTTTATTTTCAAATAATTTGTTAAAGTTTTATTGATTAAAAGCTACATTCTTTTGATAAGCTTTCAGATTTTCCCTTTCCAAAAACAACAGTTAAAGTTTTATTAATTAGAAAAAAAGATAAGGATTTCCTAATTAAAATCATTTTCTGATTTTAAGAATTCATTTTCTAATTAGAAAATGAATTCGAGTTAATGAGTTTGAAAGCCTTGTCGAAGGAATGTATCTAAAAACAACCAGTAAATCTAAATACATTGATAATGAAAGAAGTGCTAGCCTGGAGGCATCAGAGGACAGATATATAGCTCTGAAAAGTTTGGAGTAGGGAAGCCATCTTTGTTGTAGAGAAGTGCAGTGAACTCTATGTGTTTAAAAATCATAAGTTTAAATAGCGTTTCGATCATGGTGAAGGGCTAAAACATCAGGAATTTGGCTGCGGTTCCTGAAGTCCCCTAAAAATCTTCAATGAAACTGCTGAATATTTTCCGGACCAATCATGCTGCTAAAATTTTGAAAATTCTTTAAAATACTGTTCAAGTAATCGACCAAATGTGTGCCTATGTTGTTTTTTACCAACCTGGACGTGTAAAATAAGAACCAGCCCTGGAAGAAATGGGTAATATGTTCCAAATGAACCTTAAACTTTCTGGTCAGTTTCGAACTTTACTTTACACTCCCTTTTAGAGCTCTTTTATTCTTTAATGTAACAATCTTTATAAAACCTTTTATTCATGCTACTGTAAATTTATATCATAGTTCTCTCAACCTCTAGTCTTTAAACTTTCTCTTTTCTTACTTGGTGGTTCATTTATTATATATATATATATATATATATATATATATATATATATATATATATATATATATATATATATATATATATATATATATATATATATATATATATATATATATATTGTACCCTTACTTCTCGATATATAATATAATTTGAAATACAACTAGCTCAATTGAATTATTATGCTTAATAAAAATTTGCATATTTATCTTTAATATACTTTTATACTATCATATTCTAATTAAATTTATTATCAATTATCAAAATCAATATACTTCTTTATTATGTATTAATTAAATAAGTATTTATCAAAATCATGAGACTGTGAAGTAAAGTTACAAAGCAATAAGTAGATTTACATTGAGTCAATATCTCCCAAGACATTGTCTCAATGGCATAAGAATACTATTACCTCCTTATTAACTTAATACTACATCTACAGCATTCTTATGGCTTTTAAAATAAAATAAACTATCTTTAATAATAATAAATAAATAAATCTTAACTTTTAATTTTAAAATATAATTAAATAATCTCAGGTTCTTCTAATTATCTTAAAGTAATGATAACTCATGTAAATAAGTATGATAAGGGATTTTATATCAAACCTAAATACACCTAACTTATTCTAATAATAATAATACTCAATACTAATCTTAGGGTATAACTTAATCTTATCTATTTCTGTTATATTATTAAATTAATTAAATAAATAATCATATGTATATCTTTTATTTTCATATAGTATCTTAACTTTGGAATAGATCAAAATCTTATAATTTAATAATCTGTGGCAATAAATAATCTTGTACTCTTATATTGTGTATTATAACCATCTTATGACCATTGTAATATAATATGTTAATATCAATCAATTCTTATAAATGATATCAAGAAAATATTATGTTTATTTCTAATATTAATAATAAATTCATATTGTGCAAATATTATGTTTATTCAAATTATCTGCTGTCAAATGCTGTGGTGCAAAATAATGAACTCGACACACTTTTAAAACAAATTAAACAAATTTATTTACATTAACTTTGATTAAGAATTTATTTACAATATTTACAGTTCAAATTAGGAAAACAAAAGAAAATAAAAATAAAAAATAAGAAAATAATAATACAAGATGTTTACACTGTTATTAGCTCATACTCCTACTAAATAATCTATACATTTTTTAAAATGCTGTACTAATAGCATTGAAGTATATTTTCAAACTTAGATTTTAAAAAAATATCAATGAACTTCAATTATTATACAGAAAAATTTATGTAAAACAATATTTATGTAGCATATGTAAACAATTAAACTTTACTAATTAAATTGCTACATCATTTAAGTATTATTGTTATCCATTTCATAATGTATTAACATGTGTTCACTTTAATATCAGCATTACTTTAATAGCGTATATGTATAAACTAATGTATCTTTGTAATGTAATAAAAATAACTGATTATAATTTATATTTCATTTAACGCAATTCATGCTACATGTTTTATCAAATATGCATTACATATATGTACTGTTAAAATAATAATATTTAAATTATTCATCAATTTCAAATTCATAAAGTATTATATTAGATAAATTCTATGATTCTTTTCTATGTGAAATTATTACTTTACTTTATGTGTTATTCTACTCCTTCCTAATAAATTTCTATCTATAAAGCATCCTTTAAACTTATTTTCAAAATTTCCGGGAAAACAATCTTCAACTTTAAATAAATACTAATTATCCAAATTATTTATACTTCATCATCTATATTCGGTAAATCTTCAATCCAAATATAAACTTATACATAAAACTTAACTTAATTTATCCAATAAAACAAAATAAAATATAGACTTTAAAATCTCTTCCTAACTTGCAATAAAAATAATTACCCATGAATAATAAATATAATTCTAATACTATAATATAAAAGAAATATCAAAGTTTATTTACGAAAGAATCATATAATTATTTCTAAGCTTCTTATGTAATGTTGCATCGTATTTATATCATAAATTCAAATTATGCATATTTAAATAAAACTGTCACTGCCAATATAATGTGTATGTATTTTTAAATTATTCATACATCCATTCAACAATAACATATCATTTGGTTGATCTAAAGAAAAACATATTAAATACATCAAAATTATTATTATTATACAATTTTTACCATCAATAATGATTTAATGTACAGTCCATCTTCCAATATTCTTCGGAATTACAGCTTCATAAAATAATTCACATTTACACTCACGATCATTCTTTAAAATATTCTGTGTTATATTAATTATAAAATAAACTTATGCAATTAATCATTATATTATTTTTAGTTATTATTTTAAGAAATGTACCTATCTTATTTTTAATAGATTAATAATATTTAACTTTTATATTAGATAAATAAAACAAAATTCATATTACGTAACTCCAGCGATGTCTTCTTTTAACCATAATAGTTCTTAAATCCTAGGTACACATTCACTAAAACACCATTTCCGTTTTCCGGTCCATCACATGTTTTAAAAGTTTATAAAACGAAAACGTTCTTTTTTTTTAAAAAATAAGTTTCCCACAATAAAACAAAATAAAATTAAAATAGTTTATAGGATCCTGATTTACTTCTTTCTAGAATATTATTCAAAGTTATTATTTTAAATTAGTCTATAGTTTATGAAAAGTTATCATTTAATTATTTTAAATTGACTGGGACGTCCACATATTATTTGCGCATTCCATAACAAAATATCCAGGTAAGAATAAGCTTCTTTATCTATAAACGACCAGCGTTTAAATTATTTCAATATAATAATTTTTATTATATTAAGACTTTTAGCTAATTATATTTTCAATTTATTTGCCTTCCAAAATTGTCAATATTCAGTCTTTTAAACATAAAGACTTAACAAGGCAAGTATTTATAAAACTACTTTTATTTCTAATATCTTTACTTAAGATATATATTTAAATTTATAGCTTGCAAAAATACTTTCTTCATAAAGAAGTATTTTATTCTTTAAAATATCTATTTTCTAATAGTCAATAGTAATTAGCTTTTAAAATTATATACTGTCCAAAATACTACTTTTCTCCATCTCGTAATTTTCCGAACTAATCCAGCGTTTGTCATACTTCTAGTATAAAGTTTCCGATATATTTTCACTATATATGATGTTCCCATGACTATTTGCTTGTAAATTGAGCTTAGTAGAGACGAATGATAGGGAAAAATTAAATTAACACTGCATGTTTATCATTTAAAATTTCTATAACTTATTTACAAGACACTCTTATAATTTTGAAAAATGATTTTAAAAAGCGTCTATAAAATTTACGTAGCTATTTTTTAATAACACAATTAACTTGAAAATTCAATCACGAAGTCCTCTCCTAACAATTGAACTGAGCTTTTATACCGGAAGAAACTTCCCATTTGATTGGTAGATTTAAACAATCAACTTTGCTGGCTTATTTACATATTTACCAACAACACAAAATTAAAAATAAATAATGGCTTATTTAATATTTAATATTTATTACATTATTAAATTTCTAAAATAATCTTTATCGTTTATTTAAATCTATTAAACATTTTTTTAAAAAATATTCTCTTACTTGATTTTAATTTTAACTTTTATAAAATTATTTAAAATAAACTAAGTCTTTTTATACGTCATATTTTTAAAACAATATTTTAAAATCAGATTTAATATTTTACATTGAATATCTTTATTTTTTATCTCGTGATAACTCACGTATTATTTATAAATTTTACAACATAATTTTTAAAATAGTTTTGCAACTTTACTAAATAACTTCCAAGCATGTGTGTGCATATCTAACTAACATCTGTTTTTTTTTACAACACAAGAAACGCTTGTCATAATCTAAAAATAAACTAACAATTGCATTTTTTAAAATAAATATTTTTTTAAAATAAATAAGATATTATACTAGATTTTAAAATAATTATTTGATATCATTAAAATCAAATATTAATCTTCTATTTAAGTATTTATAATAATTAAAATATTTATATTCTTTTATAACATTATTTTATCAACAATAAATATATGCATTTAATTTTAACTTGTCTTTTAAACACTTTTAGCTTTAAATACCTATTTATTAAATATATTAATGCAGTATTGATTATGGCCATTTTTCCCAACTATATATTATAATCATCATCATTTAAAATGTCTCTCTCAATATCAGCACAATTTCACATATCAAATATTCATAGATTGCTTTAATTAAACCTTTTGAAATATTACTATAAGCAAAATTAACATCACATATTCAAATATATCTTAAATTCAAAATTTTTAATAGATTAGCACAAAATTAGATGGTGACCCATACAAAAGGGCACAATATATATATATATATATATTTGTGTAATTTATTAATGTTGTTATTTTAATTATATGCCAATAATCTTTCGACTCGAGAAACTCCTTTGTTTTATTTGCCTTACGTAGAAAATATAATATTAACTCTGATAATAATTCTCGCCCATTAGAACTAGATTTATACAGTTCTATCAATCATCGAGTTGAAAGAAATTATTAAATGTTTCTTATTTTTATAGTAAATTATTAGCTCCATTTTTCACCTATGTCCCCAGCTCCTATCTAATTTACAAATGTTTATATATTCTATATATATATATATATATATATATATATATATATATATATATATATATATACATATATATATATATATATATATATAATGTTAAAATGCTTTTTCTCGTATTCACCAATATTTATTTATTCACGTATAATATAAAATGTTTTTGTAAAAAGGATAGATAAAGGAATCAACTAAATACATTCTAATTCAGATTGTTTTCACTGTCTATTAATATTCAGGAAGGGCACGATGATTGGGGCATAATTAATATAATTTACAAATACTGTTAGTTAAAAGCTCATTTGACTTCAATTCATTTGATCAAGTCATCACGTAGAGCATTCTATATGGGTTTTAGTATTCAAATGATGACTATCAAGTCATCATCTTCAAACGTTGCTCACATAGGGCAATCTTCCGCTCCGTTAGGCTGGTCGGTGATCATATTTCTATTATTTTAAATTATTTGGGAAGAAAGCACTTCCTCTCCTGTTTATATTAGTCAAAGGGCATAAGACTTGTCAGATGCAAGCCACCATAGGACTTCGATTATCGACTAGCTATCGTCTTCAATTTCATTTTATAGCTCATAATTCGTCAGCACCGTTGCCTCTCTGTTCCGGTAAAGCCCGCTCTGATGCTTGTAATTCATGACAAAGTGATTTCTATTAAAGTGGAACAAATTCTCAGTTATATTTAATTAAATAAGTTTTCCAATAATGATTCAAGTTATGCCCTAAAATACGTATCTTGCTCTTCATGAATGGATTTGCAAATGTGAAAATAAATATCACATTCTTTTGTATAAAATTAGAGTAATAAATTCCTTTACTAATGAATACCTTTATCTTCCTTTTATTTCTTGTTGGCAGCATAGACATAGACTTTCAAATATTGCGTAATATTCATTGGCATATAATAAGGACCGCCACTGTGATTATAATTATAAATTTTGTTTAAGGACTAGAGTTAATTAACTCAATCTTTATTTAAAATTCGAACCAAACAAATTATTATTATTAAATATTTTCTAAACACACTTGGTTTCTTAGTTCTTAATTCTTTCATAATTATTTTAATGTAATGCTCGCTGTCTGTGTTGGCAACTCGAACATATACATATGATTCGATTTAAATTTTATTTTTATTCAGTTTATTATCAGATTTAGTGTCAGTTCAGGGGTCTCTAATCCTCACCAACCATTGAACTAGCTGTGCCGTTGATTTAGATTTCTACTAATCTGAGCTGTTGAGTTAGGTTTGAATTCAGTTTTGGTTCAGCTGAGTTGGGATCCGACTTGCAGTTCTTTTGATGGTGGGTTTTTCGATTGGTACAATATATATATATATATATATATATATATATATATATATATATATATATATATATATATATATATATATATATATATATATTCATTTTCATTTCACTTTCTAAATTGGTTTCTTTTTTTTTTTGAAGCAGAAAGTCATTCCATCCAACCATCAATTATTGAAGAGAGATAGAAGCCATCAATTCTATTTTATTTTCATTTAATAATAAAATTTATATGCATACTTCCAAATTTGTTTGCTCATTGATACATTTGTCTTCTGACATGAAAGGTGAGACTTTATACTTAACTCAATATTGAGTGCTCATATTTTGACAGTTACAATATTTTTATGTTCAATGTTTTTGTTCTATTAAATTAATTATCAATTATATATTTGGAATGTATGACTAAACACATGAATGACTGTTCTATTCCATCATGGAGGTATATGACACCAGAATATTAGAGAACTCAGAATATATAAGCAACTTTTAACAGATCACAAAATATAGACTGACTGTGTAGACATTAATGACCAAATGATTTAATGGAATTTTAGTCAGCAAAGATAATTGTTGAAATATAGTTTTAAAATTGTTTTCAATGTACATTTGAGTTTGTTAAATTGGAACGGTGAATGACCATCCTTCATAGGGATTAAAGGTATCAGTTAGTAAATAGTTCATTAACACAAATCAACGATAAACATACCTATAAAATCATTAAATGTTAAATACATATACCACTTTTGTGATAAAAAATTATGAACAGTAATAATCAACAAAATTAATTTGTTAAATATTAAATATTAAATCAAATTAGTTGTATGTTGTTTCATTTTTCTATTTTCCAATTGATCCCACTATACATATATCCAATGCTTACATCAGATATGGAATCTGAATACCCTGAAATACAATACATGTAAATTTTACTTGAGTTTGAACTCTGTGGCATAATGAGGATCAAGAAAAGATAAAGTAAGAGAGGTTATGCAAGCATGAATTTCATCCCAATCAATCATTAATTATCATGGAATATATTCCTAAATCTTAAATAAATCATGAGATAACTGATTTACCTTATCATATGTAATGCCCTATTTGAAAGACCCAGTGGGTGATCATAGTTAAATGCACCTCTCAAGAAGAATAGTTCATCCTGGTTAATATGCCATATAAATCTGTGGAACTCTTAAATAAGAGCATGACAGTATATATTCCATCCCATCACATATGACAAGATCAACCATGGTGGCATAAATCACATTTCCAAAGTATTACATATGACTATTTTAATGTTTGGTAAAAATTATGTAAATATGTACATAAATAATTTATTTTGAAATCTACTCTTTGTTAAAAACATTTCATGTAATAAAAATACAAAAAAAAAATAATGTCACATAATTCTAATGATACAGTGCAGGTAGAGATTTTTCATACTTTCTCTTCACTTAAAATCTTAAGCATATGGTACAAAAAGAATTACGTTCCTTTTAAATCTTTTAATTCCAGCACATCCTTTAAATATAACCAAATCTTATAAATGTATGATTATCTTTAAAAAATGATCATATTAAGGTACAGTTCGTTTTTTATTAAACAAATGTATAACTTCTTTTATTCCACAGAACACTTTCTTAAAATAACTTGTTCTTAAACATAATAATTCTTTCTTAAATACTAGTATAAGTAATTATCAGGTTTTTTTTTGATATATTGTCTCATAATCAATAATTTTTTTTTCTTTTTGTTTTTAAAGAATCAACCAAAATGTGATTCTATGGAAAACAACAATAGCAACAAGCCATGAAATTACGCTTAACATAATATCTTAGTGAGTAAACAATTGTTAAATTAATAATTCAAATTATACATGGAATTTTTCCATTGAAAAAATAGCAATAAGTCAATATGATGACATTTGTGATATCATGAGCAGAAAAGGTATTTTCTTGCTACGCACAATATCTCTCTAAGAGTTTTTCACTTTATGTTCTTTTAAATAACATTTGTTTAAATCATATTTTGTTATCAAATAAGTAATAATTGTGAGGTTGGTAATCTTTCACATGCACCTACCATTGTATCTCAGACAGGCAATCAGATTTTAAACAGCTGTCTTAAGAATGATCAGGCCTTGACACATGACAGAGATTTTGATAATAAAAGGATGATACCACCATTTTCTCTACTTAACTTTATATATATATATATACACCTGGGTTTTGTTTTACATCATAGATAGGTTCCTCAGAAAACATGCGCAAATGAAATCACGCAAAAATAGACGTAACTTACCTTGAAAAAGGGGGGATGTGGACTGTGATTTTTCAAAACTCACATAAAAGCAAAGCACCAATGTAAAATTTACTTTAAAATTCACGAAAAAAAAAATTAAGAAAATAAAATATGACTAATAAAAAACTTCAAATTTGGAAAAAAATAATACAAGCCAAACTTTTTTTAACTATAATATTTAATTTTATTCAAAATAATATATTTTTATGCATAATTTACAGTACAGTAATTTACATTTTTATACACATTTTAATTATTATTGCTATTTGCTGATAAACAGTTTTGTTTGCAAACTGGTAAAAAATAAAGATTCTTCACAAGAGGAAATATAACTAGCGCCAAGTTCACTCACATATTGTATTAATGGTTTTTTGTTGACAACATAATTAGTAATTAATCTTTGAGATGATGATTTTATTAATTGTTTATGAACTTGGACTTACGATAATAAAAAGTTATTTAGTCACCACTGCTGGGAAAAATTTAATTAAAACTAACAACTAAAAATTAAATGTTTATTTTTGTCTTTAACTTTTTAATTTTCAATTCCATTTAAAAATCAAATTTCGTTTTACATCACATTAATTTCAAGTCACCATAAGTAATTTTTCAAATTGTTAATTACAATTAAAAATCAGATTTTAATTTTTAATTGTCAAATTTAATTGTGCCCACTGCTATTACTCACCTTTTAAAAATAAACTTGTGGACACTAAATGATTAATAATTGATTACATTCTTTTTTAAAAAGCAAAAACAGAATGTGATTTAAAATGAAAAATTAACATTGCCCAATGTTTGAACAAATTTACATTATAATCTTGTAAAATTTAATGCGTGTATACATAAAATGTGGAAATCATGATTTTAATTTCATTATTGCATAAAATCTTACTATTATAAAGCACTGAAAATATTGAAATTACTAAGATGAAAGACGAATTCCAATAATGTGCTATTACTTTCAATATAATGTAAGTGCGCAAAATTTATTATTTAAAGTAATAGCACATTATCGGAGTTCAATTTCCAGTGAAACATGAATCACGTAACTTCAAAATCGTGTTAAATAAGTCCACGTAAAAAGAGACCCAGGTGTATATATATATATATATATATATATATATATATATATATATATATATATATATATATATATATATATATATAAGCCAGTCTTAAGCATCTTGACCTAAAAGCTTGAAGATGTAAACACATTAATTTATTACTCACTTTTAAAATAAAATCAAGCAATTTTATTCTCTTAACTCATGCATGATAAATGTAGTAAAGTGATCTTATAGTTTTATCAAAATAAATGACTTTGACTAAAGTGATTTTATTACCAGAAAAATTAAATGATTTTATTATTTTTAATTAAGTAAAATATTTTTTCTTTGGTGTTATTTGAACATCAGTAATATAATTTTTAAATAAAATGACATGCATATTACATATTTTTATTGTCTTGTACTCTGAATGCATAAAATGGATAAATATGATTGTGTGTTAATATTAGATTTCTGAAACATGCAAATAATGATAAATGAAATGTAAGCATAAATTAAGATTTAAAATAACATTAATTGATGTTTAAAACATTTAGGAAGCAAATATTCAGCTATTTCACAACTTTGTTACTTACAAAATTACTTAAAAATTTTCCAAAATAAAAATAAATCAATGTAAAACAAAATTATGTGTTAAAATTTAGAAATGATAGTAATGATGTCCAATAATTAATAAATCCCACTATGGTCTTCATAAATTCAGTACATTCTCAAATTTAGTGTCCTAACTTACACTTCCTAAACATCAAGAGGAATACATGCAATACATTAAATAAAGCATCAACTTATCAATAATTAGTTGGTGATGAAAGTTGAACAAGGTGTATACAATTTTATATAACCACATAGATAATTATATAAAATAGTTTCATATTTAAACACCTGAATATTCTAGCAAACCACATCTACAATACATTCACATAAATATCATTTAAATTAAGAAAAAAGTTCAACTGAAGAAATGGAATGAATTATGCACTACCTCCAAAACATAAAATGCCAGAATAAAACACGGCTATTTATTACACATCACTTTAAATCAAATATATCATTAAGAAAATTCACATTAAGAGATAGAAAAGCAAAGGCAAAATAAGATGATGACATGAACTCAATGAATTTTCTACATATGAGAATAATAATGAGCTAGAACTTTGTCTCTTGTTAGGATATATGAGAAAAAACTATCAGAAGAATAGAATTTGCCTTAATACATGATTATATGCTTAATATCACAAAAGTATAACAAAACCCACTGGCTTAATGCAGTGATCATTAAGAGAGAGCAATACAACTATCTCTTAAACAATAAATATCTAATGTGCAAATTCAATAAAACAATAAACGTAACAAAATATAGCAAAATATAAAATTGTGGCATGATAGTTAAAAAATAAAATATACATTAACTTTTACTTTTCAGCATTTACACACATTCAAAATAATATTAAAAGGGGGTGATAAAATACTATTATTCTAGTAATATTTTGAGGAATTAACATGAAAATACTTGTTTAAATCATACACAAAATATACACAGAAATGCATATAAATAAATATATGGTATTTAAAATAATATAAATATTAAAAAGTAATATTTATACCTGTTACCAAAAAAAAAAATAAAAAAAATTATTATCCTTGATATTCATGTGATTGTGTAAGATTAAGTCAATAAAATAATTCTTGAATACTATGTAAACCTTTTTGGATTTCAAGGTAACATTATATTAAATTAAATTAAGACACACATCAATTAAAATATGAGGTAGCAAAGACTTGAAGTTACTAACACAAATAAAAATATAGCCATTTTGACTGATTACTGTAGACTAAAGAAATACAATAAAAATACAATGAACAGTATATATTTTATTAGCACAATGAATAAGTTTCTGAAATTCATATTTATTTTAAGGGGCAAAATTTATTATCTATTGGTCACTGTAATGAAAAGTAATTTCTGAAGTGGAGCATAATAAGGTTAAAAGCATATAAATTAATAATTCTGGAGAGTAAATTGAGCATAGCATTAAATTTGAACAACTTTTTAAGAGCACACATATTTGAAAATTTGGAGCCAAAAAAATTGAAGAATATACTTCATTCATTAAAAAGTAATACAAACAATCACAAACATTTATGGGTAGAATTAACTTCTTGCAGATAATCGCTATAATAAATATATTTTATATCTTCTTTACAATAAGATATTTTATAAAATAATCAAGCAAACTAAAGAAATTTAAGTTGTTTTGTCAGTAGTATGTTGATTAATAGGCATGAAGTCAAACTTGGGTGTTATTTCCCATTTAAACATAACTTTATTATGAATAAGTAATATTCTATGATAAAATTCAGGAATAAAAGTTTATTTAAAATATAACAAGTGTGTACATAATATCTTTCCATTATTAAATCATTTCATAATGAATAGTTATAACAATTTTAAAATGTAGCATTTTAAATTTCTTTATTGTTTAAAATATACTAAGATTTTAGTTAAAGTGGTTCATACTCCATAATAAAATGAAATTATAACAAAAGAGAAAATACTTAAAATTGAGAAAAATATTTAGTATAATTTAAATATATATATATTTAATGAATTTCTTTAGAAAACCATTAAAATTTTTTTTTTAATATTAGTGTAAATTATGTTACAATTTCTTGTATATAACTCAAAAAATATCCTTTTTAAAATAAAGTTTAAATATAATAAAAAAATAGAACTATTTTTTCATTGCAGAGACAATACTTCAGTTTAATTTCCATTGTCACAATAATTTTTTTTAAGACAGATATTTATTTCCTGACATATACAATGCTGAATGTCATATAATGCAAACCTGTAGAAGTTTAATGTTCTGATAAGTTTTCAGTTATAAAAATACTTGGACAGATATTTACTGCTTAAAAGTACATACTTAACAAAAAGAAAGTTAGAAAAAATTATAACTGTAGATAATTATTTGTGAAGATCAGTGAAATGTGTGTTGATTTAACATTTGACTTTTATACAATAATTCATGTGATTAAAATCGATTGATATGATTGACAAATAAATTCCATTCTATATAACCCAATTACAAAAAGTAAAAAGTTATTTTGTTGCTGCTGGAAATTTCTAAAAATAACTCTAATTAACATAATTCCACAATCTTACACAAATGTAAGCTGGACTTAGCAAAGGTTTTATGTTTAATTTTATATTGCAATATTCAATTTTGTAGTGATGGTTATTTTAGAATATTATATATATATATAAATTTTAATGGTAAATACAATATATATATATATATATATATATATATATATATATATATATATATATATATATATATATATATATATATATATATATATATATATATATATATATATAAATATTTGAAAATACAGTAATTAAAAGTTTATAAAAATTATATGTATAACCATAACTTAGAAACACTTTCAACTACCTTGTAGCTTTGTCAACTATCACTTTTAAAATGTCAACTTTCTCATAATACTGTGATCTTAACATTTGCTGCTTGCCTATTAATTAAATTCTGCTTGTGTTATATATTAACATCGCCTCTAATTTTTCTTTTATTATTATTTCTTTCAGTTTCCAATATTTTTACGTTATTATAATCAAAATCAAAACCATATATACATGGTTTATTATGGTCATAAAAAACAGAAGCTGATAAATTATGAATATTTTTAATTTTTTTTTGTATTTTGAACCCTTTTAAATAACAATAAGTGCTCTTTTGTTCTTTTTTCCAATGTGCACCTTCATTCACCTATATATCCATTGCTACACCTACATGTCCATTTGTAAATGATACCATTGTTATTTGTCAATCAAATTTTATCGTTTGAATTGTTTATTAATTTATTTAATGTATGTGGTGCATAAAATGCAATATCACATATTCCTTTATAAATTTTCTTAATGAAACTTACCTGTTGAATTGAAATATATGGTATTGATATCCAAAGTTTTTTACCAGAAAAATTAACATTATTATTACTATTTTTATATTTGGAAGTAAAACTTTTAACTGTATAATAAACATACTCATAATTGTATCCAACATTTAACAACTTATTACAATAAATTTCTATATTTTTAGTTTTACCTGATGCATATTTACAAATGCTATCATTTCTAAATAAAAAGGATTTCAAACCTGCCATTTTATGTGACATTGGAACTTTTAATTTACATGGAATACATCCTCTTTTTGCTATTGGTTTAAGAGTCATATAGTAATCCAGTTTATCCTTATTTCTAGTAATATTAAGATCTAAAAATTGAACACTCATTGAATTTTTATCTATTTTAATCCACTTTAAGTCCTTTATATTATTTAATTCATTAAACAAATCATTAATAGCATTTGGCTTAACTCAAACAAAAACATGATCAACATATCGACTGTATAAAATAATATCTTTCTGATAATTATCCTTTTTAAACTATTTTCTTCATATGTAGATATAAAATAACATATTTGGGCAACTGTAGGAAGTCCCATAGGTCATCCATTATTCATTTTATAAAATTTGGGCTTAAAAATTGCATAAATGTTTCTAACAATAAAGTTTAAAGTTTCAACAATAAATTTTATTACTTTAACATTAACATTTTTTTAACTTTAATGCCTTATTAATTATTTTAATAGAAGACATTATGTCAATTGATATGAAAGAAATAATACAAAACTAATGGAAAAGATAATCAAAATTCCTGCTTTCTACCAGTAGTAACATAGTGCTTAAATCAGTGTTTGAAAAAAAAAAACTGTTCACTGAAAATGTCTTTTTATAGAAAATATAGTCATTGTTTATGAAGCTTTATCATCTTTAGCATTCTATTCATATACTATTAAAATGATAAATCTTAATAGTTCAATCAATGTGATATATTATATTTCCATACTTTTAAAAAAGATAACATTATATATATATATATATATATATATATATATATATATATATATATATATATATATATATATATATATATATATATATATATATATATATAACGAAACTTAAATATATTCCAAACAACGATAAACAATTTATAATATAATATAAATAAAAACTCATAAAGAAATATTTTCGATTATGTTCATAATCATTTTCAACTCAACTTTCAAAATGGAATCATCTATTACCAACCAGAAACACATGTTGATTTAAATATCCCACAATTCATTAATCCTAACATTTGTTGACTGTCTGTTTATTAACATATTTTTATACCTACTAATAAAAACTGCCTCTTTAATTTTTCTTTTTTCATTATCTCTCTCTTGGCCTAAAATTTTTATTTTGTTTATATCAAAATCAAATTTAAAATTACAATTCCTATCATGATCATAAAAAAACAGATTCAGTATATAACTTGACTTCATTATTATTATCATTACTTATCTGTACATTTTATCAAAACTTTTTTATACAAGAATTTATATTCGTTAATTCTTTTCTCAATATTACATCAAGATTCCCCCACATATGATAAGTTACACCCACAAAAGTTCTATAAATCATATTACTCACATTATTTTTTTCTAACTTAACTTTTGGATTATTAACCATTCTATTTAAATTACCCGATCCATAAAATGAAACATTATATATACTATTATAAACTTTTTTCATAAATTTTACTTGATTATTATTATAAAAAGCAAATAAATCCACTTCTTACTCTCAATTTTTTTATCACCAGTATTCCTATTAATTTTGTTACTAAATTGACAAACCACTTGATAAATTTCTTTTATATTATAACCCACACTTAATAATTCACTTACATAGTTTTCAGTATTTTTCTTTTTGTCACATGCATATTTACACAAAATATTATTTCTATGTAAAAAAGACCTAAAACCAGCCATTTTATAATTATGTGGCACTTTAGATAAATATGGAATTTACCCTCTCATTTCAACAGGTTTAATAAACAATTTATAGTCAATCATATTATTGTTCCTTGAAATCATATGTGGGGGAATCCATATGTAATATTGAGAAAAAAACTAAAGAACATAAATTGTATAAAAGAGTTTTGAAAAATGTACAGATATGTAATGATAATAATAATGAAGTCAAGTTATATACTGAATCTGTTTTTATGATCATGATAGGAATTGTAATTTTAAATTTGATTTTGATATAAACAAAATAAAAATTTTAGGCCAAGAGAGAGATAATGAAAAAAGCAAAATTAAAGAGGCAGTTTTTATTAGTAGATATAAAAATACGATAATAAACATACAGTCAGCAAATGTTAGGATTAATGAATTGTGGGATATTTAAATTGACATGTGTTTCCGGTTGGTAATAGATGATTCCATTTTGAAAGTTGAGTTGAAAATGATTATGAATATAATCAAAAATATTTCTTTATGAGTTTTTATTTATATTATATTATAATTTGTTTACCATTGTTTGGAATATATTTAAGTTTCGTTATTGTATTATTAATCTTAGCGGACATTTATTTTTGTTTTTTTTAAATATATATATATTACAAGTTTATCATTGTAAAAATTGAATTAGATATTTCAACGTTTCAACTTGATCATACCTCACTTAATGGAAAAATGAATACTGTATAATTGTAAAGGTGCTGTAAACATTGTCTACATTTATTGTTTTAGAGGAATTGTAAACAGTATTCACAGTAATTGTTAAATTTCCACTACTAGAAAAAAAATAGGTGTATAAAGTTGAACAAATTACAAAATAAATAAATAAGAAATTCAGAATCTTTAGACTATTTTTTTTTTCAACAATTTCCTCAGGAATGAGAAATTTTACATGTGTCACTGTGTTTGTTGATACAATCTGGTGTTTTTAGTATGTCAATGGCTTCTTTGATCTTACATTGGTGTCATTGCATTTATTGATACAATTTGGTATTTTTAGTATAAATGTAAGCTAAGAGAAGCCATTGAGATACTAAAAAGACCAAATTGTATCAACAAAAACAATGACACATGTAAACTTCGTCATATTTGGAAAAAAAATTGAAACAAATTATTCTAAAAATATTATTATTTTTTATTTGTTGTTTATTTGTTTTCCAATTTATTCAAATTTATACACCTGTTTTTCCTTGTTGTGAAACTTTAACAGTATTGTAAGCATTGTTTACATCACCTCTAAAACTATCTTTATGCATATCATTTACAACGACTCATATTTACTTCCCAGTTAAGATCTTGAATGACAATGTCTAAACGTTGGGATATCTAATTTAAATCTTTCATGATGAACCTGCAAAATATGACTTTATACCTATAACCTGTGAAAACATTAGTATGAATATATATATATATATATATATATATGTATATATATATATATACAAAATAAATGTCCGCTAATATCAATAATACAATAACGAAATTTAAATATATTCCGAACAATGGTAGACAATTTATAATACCAGTGTCATTACTACCATTGGAATCAAACTTGGACTTTTAGATTCTTAAATATTGGATTTTAGGGTAATACTCTAACTAGAATGGCCCAGTTGGCTAAAGAATTATTATAAAATGTCAATATTCAAAAATCCAAGGAACCAAGTTTGAATCCCATGCTAGTATTGCCACTGATCAGGTCAGCAGTACCTGAAGAAGAGAGAACAGAATATTGTGTTTATACTAATGTGTTACCATTAACAGCTGATAGGACCATTTAAATAAAGTTTAACATTTTTCTAAAGACATTCATGATTTAATGTTAGATGTCCAATATATAAATACAAATAACTTTTATGTATGTGATACTTAACTAAAGAGAAAGGATTTCCACCTTTAATATATGCACTGTAAACTTGCCAGTATAAACTGGTCTTAACCATATTTTTGAGATATACCTACATTTTCTGTATTTATAGAAGATTTAAGTTCTTATAGTAGTCTGGGGATATTTAATTAGGATCAATCAGGTTGTCAAGTTCTTCACCATATGGACTTAAATTATATGCACATACTTTATGATACCAAGCAAGAATGAACATCCTATTGAGGCAGGTGGAAAATTGAAACAACTTCTGTTTCAGCAAAAAAAAAATGGTTTGCCATTAGGTACTGACCTATTAATACTGGATGACTTCTCCCATATCCAACATAAATCAAATTTAAATGTTCTTAGCGTTCATATTTTATAGTTGATGGTTATCTTATTTTGAGATGGAATTTAAATAAAACTGAGTTCGATTATTAATAGAATCTCTCCCATTCTTTTATGTTAAGACAGATATAATCTCATAACACAACCATTGCCAAAGAGTTCACGTCTCATGGATAGAGATAGTCCAAACAGTTGATTTTACACTGTAATAATGACACCAGTAATTTTTCTAGCTATTGTTGAAAAACTGGTTGACGACAAAAAGAAAAAGTCAAGAAGCAAAACACTACACAATGTAGTGTCAAGGCTAAATTATAAATACCTGTAAAAGAAATACTGTTATCATGGTTAATGAGATTGCTTATGTTATAATTCTAAATGCAAGATTAACAGAATGAGAAAAAAGCAAAAATTTTAGATATTGACTAATTTGAATTTTCCTTGATTGTCTTATATGAAGAAACATCCAGGAGCAGACAGAATATTTCCAGAGTTTCTAAAAGATTTAGGATCTAAAGTCAAAGCATAGTTAGTAAAACGAGTTAGTAACATTATACATGCAAAAATTATATAAAAAATTTAGCATAAAATCAAATCTATAGCAGTCCTAGAACAAAATGAACCCAACAATAATACAATTATCTCCAATATTGTTATAAAGCTTTTTAAGTCAAATAAATTTTCTACTTTTGGGAAATATATTTATTCTAGTTCACTTGCATGCATAGTGCAATTGTCCTTAAAGCTGTGTATTGTTACCAAATATATAAATAATAACGAAAGCGTTAAGCTCGTTCGTTCTTATTTATATATGGTAACAATATACAGCTTTGAGGACAATTGCGCTACACATGCAATCAAACTAGAATATAAAGTTTTTTGTATAAGCTTTTTGAAAGATCATGTTAACAAGAATTTTGCTTATAGTTAAGAGTCATAGAGAATAGTCAGATTTCACATTAAAAAATGATGCTGTGAACAAGATTTGTCTTTAACAACTCATATTGAAAATAGCTGCAAATTAGATTAAAAATGGATACTTATAATTCTGTTTGAAAAAATTTGCATCTTTTAAAGGTTTTTGAATTTTTTAAATGCAGAAAAACCTTAATTTACTTAGAAAAAATATTCCCTAAAAGAAAAATTTAATGGATACTAAATGAAAATAATAGTAGATTCAAAATTTTACAGAATGGTCTACAAGATTCAGTTCTCTTATTTACTTTATTTAATATATTCATCAACAATCTTCCAAAAATAGAATGTGGAAATTTAATTAAGCTGATATTTCTTTGACTTGCCAAAAAATACCTTTTCCAGAAGTAGAAAGTCTTTCAATAAGGATATGAAAAGATTGTAAATATTTTTTAAAGATTAAGCTTTATTTTTAATCCAACAACCACAGTATGTTCAATTTTTAAATTTAGACACCAGGGAAACATTTCGTAACCTGAATGTAGTCTTTTGCAGTAAGACAATGAAATATGATTGTGCCCCATGATTTAGGAATAACATTGGGTCATAGCTTAATTTTTTTTTATCTAAGATTGGAGCAAAATTAATTTTTAGGAATCTTCTTTAAAAACTGGCTGGCACTACTAGAAGTTAGGTTCCATATATTTATTCCACACTAGCATTTTTGTTGGTAAAAACTGTATCACTATTTAAGAAAAGTTTCCACACCTATTTAAATATTTCTATAAGAAAATATTACATTTGCAGTGGCTTCCTGTTCTTTTATGTATATCCCTGGCAGATATCAGAGGACAAATTGTTAAAAAAAGAGAAAAAAGCTGTTGAGCAGATCAGACTGCTATTAATTTAGGATATCTCTTATGACTTATCTCAAATCAAAATCCTGTTTTTGAGATGTTCAACCAAGAATCTATAATTAAAGAATTAAGGTTTAAAAATGAAATTTTTATGAGGCTCCAACTCTAGATCTAACAATAAAGCCAGATGAATTTGATCTTCCTAGACACAACTAGTCTTATCAACAGATTCAGGACAACCTTTAGTTGTTGCACTCTTCCCACTTAATAAATAGAATTTATTAGCCACATTTATATCACAAACCATTGTCAACATATCTATTATGGCAGTGGAAAAATTGCAAACATAAAAATTCACTAATGAATCTAATTCCTGGTTTAATTAAATTAAGAAATTTATAACACATCAAAATTTATACAGATTCAAATCTTCTTATTAGCCATTTATATTAGATATGCTTCAATATAAATTATATCTCATGATAATCTGTTCTATTAATAACCAATGCTTGTGTGACTAAAATCAAAATCATTTCTTGCATGATTTTTATGGATATTCTTGCAGTTTTAAAGAGAAAAATTGGATCTTTAATTTGAACATCATTTGGTAGTTTATATTATTTAAGACGAATTTTCCAGAAGATAGTTTTTGAATACTAGAACTATGGTAATGATTCTTAATCCAATAATTTAGAAATTCAGATTTGGGTTGGGGTAATTTGTATTTTATTAATGAGTAGGATTTATTACAAGTAGAAACATCTTATTATATGAGAATTAGAATTTATCTTTAGTTTCTAGATTTCCACCACAACCAGTTTAAAATCAATAATCTTTAATAAGAGCTTTTCAGATGATTTGAATTATAGATTTTCATGTTGAAGGTATGTAAGTTTATAAAAAGTCTATTGAATAATGTGAAGCAAGTTCATATAGAACATCAGTATATACATTTGTTGGGTATTAGATGATCTTTTTAAAAGCATCAGATGTCAAGACAAGCTATTGCTTAGTACATTAAAATGCACTTTATAACATAAATCTCAGTTCTATTTATATCTCATAATTCATCTACTTATTGTTGAATACATTAGATCAGCTTTTTGTTTTGCTTTTTATATTAATATGTAAATACTTTTTGCATTATATCTAATGGTAACATGAAATATATAAGAAAAAAAAGTTGTTTCTTTACCAATAATGATATTAGATTTAATTGTCTTAATTACTGCATGTGCACGAGATCACTTGAAGATTGCATCATAAATAGAAGTTAAATGAAAATTAAAAATCAACCTAAAGATGTAGATATAACACTACTGAGTGTTTACTAATTATTAAACTTATAACACTTGGCTCTGAAGTAAAGCAAACAGAGTGAATTTTTGTTTCAACTGCAAAAATTAAGATCTACTGAAAAAAGATGTATATAAGTATGATTAAACTGTAAAATATTAATCAATTTTAAACAAAATTGAAATAGACAATTTAAAAATAAATAAAGTATTTTATTTAACCCATTAAATCAGATTCCCATTCTTTATAGGAATTGTATCAAGATATCTTCTCTTTTACAATCACATGTGATGTGATGTGATGTATTGTGGCTTCTCCTTAAACGAAGTCAAGAATATCTCAGCAATTATGCCCAGATAAACTTGTTAGCCACTTTCTTTTACATTCCCCACTCTAAATTTATCCATAATCTGCTCTATCCCATTTCCACAGCATAATTTTTGTCAACTCTATAACCTTTATATCTAAATCCCCCTTATCTTTCCCCAAACTCAGCATAAAAACCAATAATTCACTTTCTGTATAATCACTCTTTTCATATTTATTTTTCCACAACTTCATTATATGTACCCTTTCTGTTTTCAAACATTTACATTCAATTAACAAATGCCTAATATTTTCAATTCCTTCCTTACATAATTTACAAAATAAATCACCCATATTTTTCCATTTACATGTATATTCTTTTGTAGCTAAAGATCCCGTTCGAGCCTTAAACAATAAACTGCTTTCCTTACTATTATCATATATTAACTCACACCTAATATTCTGTTTATTTCTATAATATTTAAACTCTTTTTACTCTCCATACTATTTCTCCATCTCTCTAACTCCCTAGTCTTTATTAATAAATTTATTCTTTTATCCCATTCCTTACTACTATAACACTCAATAATCTTCTTAACACAATCATCCCATCTTTTGTACAAATATACTGATATAAATTCTTTATCCAAATCTTTTGCATACCGCATTACTTTTCTCACCCATCTATTCTATTCTATAGCAATGCCACCCAGTGGACATAATTTAAATGATAATACAATAAAAAAAATATAATATCTATATAAATTAATAAAAATAAAAATTTATTACAATCCAATTTTTAATCTACAAAACAAATCTACAAAATATAATATTTTAATTATAATAATCCAACAAATCCCCTCCCCCCCCCCCAATTGTCATCTTCTTTAAAATAACTTTGCACATTTGTTTAAATTTTTCTGAATATATAAAGTCACCTAACCATATAATTCTATAATTAAAAATCACTTCTTTTCTTTTCAAAAACTTTATTTGATGTATATATATATATCCACATATTTCCAACGTTTCGACTATTTTTACTCTATAGTCATTTTCAAGGATCTAGAAAAAACATTACATTATAAACAAACTTCACATAATAAAAACAAAAATAAAAATAATCAAAAACAATATAAAGCATATAAACCCCATAAAATTTAAAAATAAATAAAATACATTAAACGTTGGGCGCCAAAAATTTAATAACTGTACCGGTATAAATCCACCATGCTTACTCATACACAGTACCCGAGTTCAAACCCAGTCCACGTTTAAGAATAAATTCCAAAACGCCAACTAAATTCAAACCCAAACCCCGGTATGACCAACCGATGATGACTTTATAACAGCACGGGATTATCCCTTTACTAGCTCAACTCCGAACACAGACTAAATTACTTACAGTTTTATATATAGCTCTATTATACTCTGGATATTGGTACGGTCATTAATGTAATGTATATATTTAAGTTGCCAATACAGACAGTAGGTGACTAAATAGACTTCGAGAGTAATGAGTTGGAAGACACAAAATTAGATTCAATAAATTGTTTAATAATAAATAGAAAGCATAAAAATATAGTATTCAAAAATACGGTAAGATTTCCATAAATATTCTATTATAATTAGCTACTAGTCTTTAGTAATCATTTTACCTGGTAAACAAACTCATACCAATATTTGTGTAGCGAAATGATTGACGGGTGGCTAAGGGAATCAGAGCATTTGAGCATTGAAAATATTTATCTACGATTTTTATTAAGTTATTTTATTCGAATAGATTCGAGCCGTTGCGTGTACGAATAGTTGGAGGGTGGTTTCGTATAAATATGATATCTAAGATTGATGTACTAGTGGTTGCCTAGATTGAAGAGCCCTACAGTAATCATTTGCGGTGCACCAACGGAATACCGGGCGGCTTGTACTTTGACAAGGCTTAATGCCCCCAAGTAGATCCGGGACACTACAACCAGCCGGGATCATTTCGAAACCCGGTGATCCAAGCGATAACCTGGGAAAGAATTGCTTTCTTCCCCATATGGTAGTATGGCAAGACGCTAACTTCGGCGAATGAATGGTATTGCCACAGTCATCGAGGACAAGTGCTTGAAGTGAATTTGAAAAGGAATTACACAAAACCGGATAATCAATTCGTCTATTTCTATGCAACAGGCTGATATAACTATTCCAATAAAACATGGCGGAATCAAACTGACCGCGAAAGCAATAATTAATTAATTTTACTCTGAAACCCCTAAACCCCCAGGTTGTTCAGGCGGTAGCGATTATAACAAATTATACACTGAAAACTATTTCTCATTTCAGGTCTGAAACTAAGATAATAACTTAAAACCCTTTACATATTTAAGATTGAAGTATCGGTTACAATAGTATGACAAAACAAAAAACATAATAAAGTGATTTAATATCTGCCAACTCAATATATGAAATAATCTTTAATTTAATAATGAACTTCCTTTTAAAATAACTATCATCAATATTATAAACCAGCTTTAAACAGAGTTGGGAAATATTTCTATTGGCATCGTTTGTTTATAGCATAAGTAACAAAAGGAAAAAAATATAAATGTCTTCATTTGAATTATTATTAGTAGATACAATATTTATAAACTATTTTCTAAAGACTAGAGCAGAGGAAAAGGAGAAAAGAAAATTTACTGACAGGTTTGAAACAGTAGCATTATAAACGAAACAAAAAACTTACATGTGATTCATTTGATTGACAGATTAACTTATAACATTAAGCTTGGGAGGAAGTTAAAAGTTCATGTAACACAGTTACCCTTCTTTCTTCATCCGGCTTGGCTTCTCACGACGGTATTTCTGACGAACGTAGGCGCGCATTTGAAATTTACTTGGAAGGCATAGTCAATTTGGAGATTGGAAGCTGGAAATCATGAAGCACATAAAACATGATCAGTCAGCGGCACGAAGATTCAAATTGGCGGGACAGAGATCAGCTCCTGGCACTTAGCCCATCGACATTACGGTTTACTGGTGGACTTCTTAACAAAAGTTGGAGAGATTTCTCTAGCAACTGCTTTGCTGTTTTTGAGACGATCTACTCTCAGCCACGTCAAAAGTTAGAATGTTAGTTTTTTTTTTTAAGATGGCCACGGTTGACCTTTCTGTCTGGTTTTTGTTTTAGGCTCCGCCTACTTTTCTCCAGCCTCCAGCAATCCAGCTTGACCATACAATATCAATTATCCATTTCCATTGTTCCATTTTCAGCTATCTTTAACTTTAATACACAATTTTAAATTGACCAAGTAATTACAAAATATAAATTCCTTATCTAGTTTTCAAATACAAATTAATTACTCTATACATTTGTACAAGACAGATTTTAATTAAAAACACTGATCAAAGGAATGTGACTTTTGATCAGCATTTTTAAACGACTTTGTATAATTCTAAAAGGCTAAAATTTAAGCAAATACACCCGCAATGAAACTTTTAAATTAAGCTGCTATAAATTCATAAACCACACACACACAAATATTATTTCATGATTTGTGACATTTATGCACGGAATCTTTACATATTTATTTACAAAACATAAAATATATATAGCTCAATTTTTGTGACTTGAAATGGAAAAATCCCATTGCGGGCGAATAGTAGTTCGAATTACCGTACTTCAACACATGAAACTAAGATCGGTTCTTCGATCTGTCTGTTTCATTTCTTCTCACTTAAAAAAAATAACAAAAAAAAATGTTTATACATAATTCACTGGTTAACATTTTCTTACAAAATTGATTGACTTCGGAGAACAGTCTGGGTGAGGGTTCGAACCTAACATTTATCAAATTTGGGTGTATTAATCCGTTGTTCTTTTACTCATCATCATAGACATTTCACAGTGGTCATTTACCGGGTTATCATTTATGTAGTTTCTACTTTCTCCCTGGGTCGGGAGGTATATAAGGTTTTAACGGCCTGGTATTGTAACTACACTGCTCCCATTCCCTTTTTGTTGGATACAAGTCCCCGTAGTCGATCTGGTTTAGCAGTTCCACAGTTTTTTCGAATGACATAGGGCAGATTCCCAGCATTATCCTTTGCACCCACGGTGGTAGGTTATGCATGACGATACGAGTAATGTGCTGCTCTGTGTAGCTAAAAGCGGTGAGAGATTTAAGTATCATCGCTTGGTGCGTGAAGAAGGCTGCAAAACTCTGTCTGCTACTCTCATCGTATTTCAAATTTGAGAACTTGTGTAAAAGTCCCTCCTGCTTCTCCACACTCCAATACCTTTTCAAAATAGCTTCTTCATAGCCTTGCATAGTACTCGGTGGTTGTTTTAACAATTTCCACCACGCCTTCGCAGATTCCCTCAGATAATGGCTGGCTACCATTATTCTCTCCCTTTCGGTCATCGGGTGGAAGCACAGAAATTCTTTGATGCTGTCCAGATGCACGGCTGGATTTTCCCCGGGGTCACCTCTGAATGTCTGAATCTGGATAGATGATCCGAAGTGAGGGATGCTAATCATCCTTATTGGTGGGTGCACTGCCTGCTCTCTTTTTATCCCTTTTCCTTTGTTACTAGTTCCCATTGCCGCTATTAGGTTTTCACTTTGGCCCTGCGCATCAGTTTGCCTTTCCAACTCAACATTTTCAACGTCTAGGTCCTGGCCTGTCTTCTCTTCGATGGCTACTTCGCTCTGAGTTTCTAATTCCATCGGGATGGTTTGGTCCTAACATTTTCTTTTCTCATAATTTTTAACATATTTTATTACCTGAATATTTTTTATATTTTTTTCTATCACCGATATTCAAAAAATGAATATATGGCTCTGATTTTGTACTCTTTCTATTAATTGCCTATCATGCCTCTTAACTTTTTCAGTAGTAGTCTTTCTTCACTGATCTATCTATATATATTGGATTGGATGTTTGGGAGTTGAGTTTTCTATATTTATTCATTGAGGGTATTGCTGAGGTTTCTTAATATTTGGAAAGTGATTTGATATATGTATATAGATATGTACCATATTGTAATGTTGGTGACAATTAATTTTATAAACTAATCCTACCTTATTTTCAATGTTATCATTCCTTTTAGCATTATAAATCAATTTTCTTAAAGATTTATTATTTTCCATTCTATTTTATCAATAAACATCACACGACCACCACTTCTTATGCTTGTGTATAGCTGTTTCTATTTTATCAGTTAAATTTTCTTTGATCAATGTCTTATAGCTACTGAATATGGTATTGAAACCCATTTCTTATGCTCAAACAGATGTGTTGTATTATTTCTTGTATTATTCATATCTTTATTACTGAGAATTTTTAAAATATTTTTTCTTTTGTAACCCATCACTACATACATAAATAAGGTAGGATTAGTTTATAAAATTAATTATGACCACTGCAATATGATATATATATATCAGTCAGAAAATATTATCATTGGGAGATGTATGGAGCATGATATGCTAATTAATAGAAAGGGCACAGAATCAGGCCTTATATACATTTTAAGATGCTGGTCAAATAATGACTTTTGAAAAAAATATTCATGTAATAAAATATATTAAACATTACAAAGAAATAAATTGCTATGAAGTTTTATATATATAGGAAAATTAAAAAAAAAAGTCATTGTTAAATTATTGGAAATTTTAGAGTTGTAATAAAAATATTTTTTGTACATTTGTTTAGGAGATTGAAAAATTGGATTGTAATAAGTTTCTGCTTTTTATTAGTTTTTATGTATATATAGATACATATTTTACTGCCAATGTGTTTAATATTATTTAAACCATGTCCTCTGAATAGCATTGTTATAGAATAGGATGTCGTGATTGTAAAAGAGGAGATGTCTACGTTCTTATAATGAAAGAAAACTGGTTTGATGTGATAAATAAAATACTTTACCTTATTTTTAAATTGTCTATTGCAAATTTGGTTAAAATTGGTTATTTTTTTTTTTACTTATTAGTATATAATATAGTAATTTAAAATTGGTTATTTTAAAATTTTATAAAAAAGACAACATTATGGACAATATTTAAGTTTGAAATTTGACCTTTTGAACAATAATATAAATATGATTAAATGAATATTCTTGTTTAATTTGTAAAAGTCTTATGAAAGTTATGTCACCCTACTTTTAGCTAAATAATGTAAGATATCATTTATATGAAAAAATTCTCAATTGGAAAACAAAGATGATTTCTACTGTCAAATACAGTATGACTACAACATGAATATTTTAATAGAATAAAATAAAAATGGCTGACTAGGCACTGTAAACGTTGATTTATAACAATGTTAAAATTTCTCCAATAGGAAGAAAAAAAAGGTCTATATAATTATATATAATTGGAAAAAATAAAATAGAAGTCAAACTATTCAGACTAATGTGTTTTTTTTAAAAAAATTCTTCTAAAGAGGAGAAAGTTTGCACGGGTCATTATGTTTGTTGATACAATTTGGTCTTTTTATATTTCAATGGTTTCTCTGATCTTACATTGGTGAACAAGGTCATATCTGGATAAGATACTGGTATCAAAGACACCACTATTGTGACCTCAGTTCATAGCATGGAGTGAGAACACTAATAATGATGAATCTTGTTTAACTGCATTATCATGTCTATCTTTTCTAGTACTGAACAAAAATTGCTCATACCTACATAAGAAGCTTTATGAATGCCATATGAAATTTCATAAACTCCACGAGTCTCAAGATGGATTGAATCTACAAATTTGGTTATGATGTTACTAATTTTTTGATAACAAGCAGTATTTATATTGTAGCATTTCAGAATACGTCCAAATAATGTTTGTAGTTCCATTATAAGGAATACAAATCCTAACAGTTGTTTCTTTTTGTTTCTTATTTATATAATAAATATATATATATATATAATAAAAACACAGAATTACTTCTATAAAACTGCTTTAATATTTCAACCAGCAGACCGGTTTTCATCAGAAAGCAAAATGGCTACTTACAGAAATTAAGCGCTAAAATATTAAAGCAGTTTTATAGAAGTAATTCTATGTTTTATTATGTTTTTATTTTTCCTTTAGTTAGTTTGTATATTTATTATTTTCATAAATATATATATATGGATGAACCTAAAAAATGTATCATGTACATCTGTATTCTGTGAAAGTCTTTGTATCAATAGATATATTACAAGTATTATTTTTACAAAAGGTAAATATTTAATAGATTTAAATTTATTTAGCTATATGAAACTAAAGTTTAAAGTTATATGAGATATAATCCAAGTATGGAACATCTAAAGAATGGTTCAGACAAAATGCATTGTGGAACAGGTTTAGATTTTATAATGATTTTGGAAAAAAATGCTCTCAAGTAAAAAGTGGAAGTTAAAATTTATTTTTCATATATACATTATAATTTAAATTATAATAATTTTAATAAGCTCATAAACAAAGAATGAGAATATAATATCATTTTATACAGAAAGTAAATCCAATACACAAATCATAATACTAATAGACCAATCAGATGCCAATAGGGTCATTTTAACAACTTTAAAAATATTAGCCTTTTTATTATACCAATGCTTCTTTAGCAAACAAAAAAAAATTCGTTCACTTTTATTCAACTATTATGTGATTATACCAAATGAAAAAGGGATGAAACTTTGGATTAGCACTAAAATTAATAATTACAAGCTACTTTATTTGGAAATCTTTGGAGATGTACTGATGAATCTTTAGTTTTCTTACACTCTCCTGTATACCTATAGTACTACTTTATCACTTTTGCATTTATTTGACACTACTTAAAATTAATATTGATTTATTAGCTAAAACATTTCCGAAGAGATGAGCATTCTGCTGCAGTTAGAATTTCAAAATAATCTGGTTCTGCCCACTATCATTTATTGTTGTTTTTTTGTTTTGTGGCTTTGAAATCATTTGCAAGAATACTTTGAGAAGATTTTTTTGATCAAATACGTGAATTGAAAAAAATAAAGAATTTTCTTTGCCTAGTTTATTTAAATATTTATAATTATTTTTGAACATTAGTTATATAATAATTATTTAAAATGAAAAATAAACATAAATACCCTTTTATTTTATTCAAATGTGTTTTATTTTTAAAAATATATCAAGAAATTCAATCATAAGTTAAACAGGTAAGATTGTTACTATCTTTTTTAAACACATTTTAATACAGTAGTTCATAATATTTGTAATATTTCAAAAATTAGAAAAAAAATCTTAAATTTTAACAGAATTTCATAGATTTATGATGGGTTCACATTGATTTGTTCATATTTTAAAAATAATGTTCATTTAACAAAGATTTTTTTTTTCAAAGGCTAAATTGGCTTTCTTTTTCACCTTCCAAGCAATAAAACTTAATATATTATTTTTTCTCTAAATTTTCAAAGTTCAAATATGATTTTTTAAGAATTTATATTTTTACCAAATCCAGTCCAAATTATTAAATTCTAATAACCCATAATACCAAAATCAGGTGTAGAATAATAACAAACACCAGATAAATACGGGAAATGTTTTCCTAGTTAAAAGATTATTGGTGATCTTAAAGTATGAATTAAAGTGATATTATAGCTTCAAATAACATTTAAGTTCTAATGATTTTAAAATAGGCAAAACTCTTCATATAGTATTGGTGATCATGCAATGTTTATTGGCTTCTAATAATTTTAATAAGCCAATAAATGCATTTGAATAAAACCTTTATTAACAAAAAAAAAAAAAATAATATTATATACATCTCTAAAATAATTACTTACATATCAATATTAAATTACAAATTTTCATATTTATTTATTTTTATCAACTGCTTCTTTATTTAAATGTTACCTATTTTAAGTTTTCAGTTTGCTATTTCCATAACTAACATAAATATAAACCAGTACTTGACCAAATTTCTTGCATTATTATTTTTCGTAGATGCAAGTATTTATTCCAGCATTATCAAGTTTTCTTAACCACTTACAGTTTCTATTGTCAAAAATCATATTATACCTTATTGTCCATATTGTTGTTAAAGCATACATTAAAACTACTTTATTAGGCAATGAAGTGGTTTAATATTATTTTGTATTTCTCTTTTTACATTTGTATATGGAGTCTGAAATACATTTGATCTTAAAAGTTCATGTGCTGAACATTTTTCAAACAAAAGCAAAAAGTCATTTATTTTCCAAAAAATGTATATGAGTTGTAAATTAATATTTATTCTAACATTTATATGAACCTTTGTTGGAAGGAAGACATTTAATAAATTATTTTTGATATAAGATTATAAAGCATATATTTTTGAAAATTCTTCAGCACTTTAATCATGATACTCCAAGAATATGGAACATTGTTTATTAATCTTTTTAAATCCTTATATTAATATTAATCAAGCTGTTTAAGTCAATCTATTAGTTCTTTTATTCTATAAATAAATCACCATAAAGGAATGATCTTTTTAAATTTCATTAATTAAATTTATTTCTGGTAGCTGGTGGACCAAAACATATGCCTTGTATATTAATACAAGCTCATATTTTTATATATACACAAATCTTGGATCAATAAGATTGAATGCTTTTTGATCATTTAGTAACTGTAATGCTGAAATTGGTAACAAGTGTGAATATTTTTTCTTAATAACTCTATGGTTTACTTTAGTTAATGTTATAGTGAAAAGACTATGTATGACTCCCATAACAACAACTTTAAAAACACTTGTAATAATAATTACATAAAGCTTTACTATTGAGAAAAATTTAAATTTTTAATTAAACTTTATCAATTATCATTTTCTTTAATATTTGTTTCTGACATATAAAGCATGATACCTACAAATATTGATGAAATTGCGAAGTATTTAGATGTTATCTTTTTACCTGTAAGTAAAAGGATCCTACTTCTCTCTAAAAATTATTCAGAATATCCATAACAAGTTGACTATTTTAGAATTTCTGAAAAAATTGTATTCCATCAGCAATAAAAGCTATTGTCAGAATTTTTATACCTAAATGAGAAAGGTAAAGACTTAGCACCCAATTTTTAATATCTTTGACCATTGCATCTATGTATTCTGCAAAGCCTAGTGTAACTAGTATGATCCTTGTAGTACTCTTCTTCCTGGAGTAAAAAAAAATCCCAGTACCTCATATAATTTTTTATTGAAATTTTACTAGTTTTAATATATTTTATTGCCTGCACTAAATAATTGTGTTCCCAGTAAAATTTCTTTAATACTTCTAATAGGTATGACCAATTTACCATATCAAAGGCTGACTTAAAATCAATTTTTATTGCAATATACTATTCTTTGGTATACTTAATTGCTTCTTTAATCTTCAAAACTGCATTCACTGCTCTTTTTCCTTTTATAGCTTGATGTTCACCTAATAATTTCTTATTCATCAACTGAGATAATATTTTTAATAATATTCTGTCCTATATTTTGGAATTAATATCTTTAATTGAGAGATGTCTTAAGACTGTTATCATTGGTGATTATTTATCTTTTTTTTTTTATCACACTAAACAATATTATTTTATGAATGTATGAACAAATAATTCTTTCATAAAATATCAGATTAAAAAACTTTTATATTGCTGGTATCAAGGCATAATCTAAGTGGTTATAAATAGTATAATGGAATGGTCTGAAAAGAAGTGGAAGTTCCAGTCTTACCATATCTGTGCTACAGGATGCCACCAGGCATTTGAACCTTGAAAATTTATAGAGTAGGCAGATACGTGCTGTTAAAGATCCAACTTTTATTTATTAAGACCATCAGCCCAAGTCACTAGCTCAGTGAGATGCAGAGATTTATAAAATATAAATTATTTAAAATATATCTTCAATATAAAAAAATAAAAGCCACTGCCAGTAATTAACACACAAACAACATTTATTAACGCACATATATAATCATTTAAAATTTGAGGAATAACATTTATTATTTTAGATTTTAATATTAACTTTTAATTTAAATTATTATTTTAAAATTTTAAACCATCTGCACAGATGAATTTAATATTTTTTAAGATTGTCAAGTATGAATAAACTACATAGATTTCATTTGAAAAGAAAATATTCTATCCCTGATTTAACCTTAGGCCAAAAGTTCACAGCCAAACCAATGTCAATCCATCTGACATATTGATGTATTCAATGCAGTATGAATATGACAGCACAAATACCATACTGTCAGGAATGTTCATCTGAACAGTATAGTTAAGAAGACATTGACTCTCGTCCAGATAGGAATGCTACATCTGTCTGACAAAAAGAACAATAAAAAAAACTCCATAGGAAGGGACTGCGTCTTCCATCTTACTACCCCCTTCTATAGGCAAAAAGGGAGTGTGCGGTGCAAAATGTGATCCTGCATGTGGTGGACCTCATACTACATTTACTAGTTACAGTGATATATTCAATCCATTGACCCAATCTAACTATGAAACAAATAACCCAAGATTAACCCACCCTTAATTAATTAGTATAACTTTACAAATCTATATAGCCATTTATGCCAAACTTAAATTTAACATTTATATAATTTTGCACAGATGAATTTTATAAAAATTTGTTTTTTTTTATGTTGAGTATAGATCGGCTACATAGATTATACAGTTAAAAACATTTCAAAATAAACATAAATGATCAAAATATAAAGTCATTGATGGAATTGCACAGGGAAATTTACAAAAAATCCAGTGGCATTCATCATAAGATGCCGCATTGACACCAATAACTAAAAAGACACTCGAATAAATACATTTTTAGATATTCAACGTGATATATCATATTTTCCAAATATCTATATATTTTAATCAAATATAAAAATTAAAAAAACATAATTAAACACAACGAATCTATGCAAGCATCTATACCCAACTTAAATTTAATGCATTTAAATAATTTATACAATCAATATTAATAAAAAAAAAATTAAAAAAAATAGAAATGATTTTTAGCAAACTCAAATGTATAAAAATTAAACAATAATTGATTTAAAAAGTCAGATTAAAGTTCATTTTAAAAAATTAGGTTTAGCTTGTTAAATCTTTTAAGTTCTTAATTACTTTTAGTAAAAATTTTCCATTTATATCTTACAGTAGAAGAGCTCCTGTTTCCTGGTGTCAATTCCCACAAAGTCTTTATTCAAAGACCAGTCTATCTGAAGGTGGCCTTAGCTGGTTCAATCCTGGTATTACAGTCATTTTATTTGAAATAAGTGAGAGAGAGAGCGACAAGTGCGTCTTATCACCCTTCTCATAAAAACAAACTGAAACTGTTCTTAATTTCAATATTTTTCCTTTTATACTGATCATCCTGATTCACTGAACAATGGTTTCCTGTTCCAATTTTTCATTATGGTCTGAGCCTTCATTGCTGCTTCTATTGGACATCTAATTTATTTTTGTTCTCTTATCTATATTTCATCTGACATTTTTATATAAGATCCCCAAGGGCTAGCTTGCTTTTCGATAATTAATAAACACATCATTTCCATTTACAAAAATATTTTATCTTTAGATCTTGTACTTTTTTTATAAAAAAGTACGTTCAAATATTTTTTTTTTAAAAAGAAAATAATTTTTAAAGTTTTGCATCTGTGTGAATATATATACATACATTGAACAACTTTTTAATTTTAGCTTTTAGTTTTTTTATTTATGAACTTAAAAATTTTTCTATTCTAATTTTAAATTAATGTCACGGCATATACCGTTACAATAGATTATGGAATTACATTCTTTGCAAGATTTATTAGTCTATTAATCTCTTCCTATATATTTTTTTTAATCATATATTTTTTATATTCATCATGTTTTATTTTTATTTTCAGTATTTTTAACATCTATAAAATATATCGATCAACATGTAAATCTGATATAAATTTGTTTTGAATTTTTAGCATTATAAAACTACTTTTTATATAAGCCATATAAATTTTGACATAGTGTAAAACAATGATAGGAATCATAAATCAGGGATTAGCTTTTTTATTTTTCTTATTTGATTCACTTGACAAATTTATTCACCTAATTTATTATATTCCTCCTATAAATTGTTAATTAGCTCATAACTTTTTCAAAAGAATGATTGGAGCAATTCTGTATAACCAAAATCTTTTCACTTCATTTGATTCTATGATATAATGTCTTTTGGAGTCTGCATAATTCATTTAGATCCTTCCTTATTTTATATCATGCTATGCAAAGGTATAGATTAGAACTTATTGTATAATAATTTATTATAACTAAAGAATTGGATAAATTGATCATTGGTAAATGTCATCTGTTATATTTTTTATATAATATTTGTAAGCACTTTTACCTTCACCATAGCTATCAATTAGTTATATACCTAGATGGTCAGTAAAACCACCATTGATATTTTTATTTTAGTGTTAAAAGTTGGACTGCTCTTTCATTTTATACTTTTAATTATTTTGGAAGATCTTCATATCTACAATTAAGATCAATATCACCATATCTATGTGTTGAAACAATTTGTTATGAACTTTATGGAAAACATTAACAATATTTTTGCTTTTTGCTGTGTAATAAACTACAATCAAATAAATACAATTTATCCAAACCATTTTGAACACATTTTAGCAAAACTCTTTATTTGTACATTTATACATACACCTACATTTCAACTGTCCTGTGGTCTTGTTGAGAGCCAATTCACTTTAAACTCTTAAAAAACAGGCTCTGAAGAAGACTGCATGCCAGTTGAAATGTAGGTGTATGTATATAAATACAAATAATGAGTTTTTCTAAAAAGTGTTTGAAGTTTGGATAAATTGTATTTATAGGATATTACAGCAAAATAAAGAAAAATGTGATTTTGGTAATATTTACAATCAAATAATGCAACATTTTTTGAAGAATGAACAAAACAATTACATAATTTGTCTGCAAAGTTGGTATTTAAATTTTTTTAAAATTCGAATAAATTTTGAATAATACTCTATATCTTAAGCTGGCCTATTATTAGGTTCATATAAAACAATATTGGGATTAAATAGGAAATCTGTTATATAAATAGATGTATTAGTATTTATTTCTATGAGTATAATTATAATATTTTTTTTCTGTCTTTGTATATAGTCTAATATTTTATTATATTTATTTGGACCATTAATCTTAAAGGTTTAATGTTATTTTTAATGTTATATTTATGTTTTTTTATAGTTTGTTTGCTTACAATTAGTTTCTAGTTTCATTTTAAGAACAGGATCTGTGATTGTGTGTTATCATTAAGGTGTTGAATCATCTGCTAGCATAACTTTTGTTCATTTATTGCTTTGTTTTTAATTGAAGAAAGTTTTTTTCTCTAATGTCTTGTTTGTATTTTTGAATTTCTAGTAGACTAGGTAGGATATTAAGGTGATCTATTTGATTTTGATCATTTTTGGTATTTCGTTACTGCTAATATCCTCATCTTCCCATTCAGTGAACATCTCATGCTCATCAATCTTACTCAAAACATTTGAAATTGAACATTTTATGCTGTTATTATCTTATTTAATTGTCTCCTCAGTATTTTGTGCTTCAAATTCAATCTCAGCAATTTAAGTCTCATATGTTGAGAAGCCAACATATTCTTTGTTTATATTACATTAAATGTTCCAATCTAGTAATTTGTTTACATTTTTCACATTTTCCAACATCACAATTAACTGCTATATGACTCACTCTGTTTTTAATCTAATGCTTGAATATCCCGGCACCTCACTGATGATGCCAGTGACAGAAACTGGTCTGGAGTTGAGGATATTCTCAAAGCTTGTTAAGAGCTTATTTTGTGAGCTCTATATACAACATGACCCACTCTTCTATATCTAAAATCTAAAGGATTTCTACCTTTCAACTGACATTTTATTCTTTATTATTTTATGAGGTATTTGTTCTTTTGATAAATCTTTTTTCAATTTAAATACTACTTTCTACATATCTGATATTCTGAAAAGAATATTTGGAGCCATTTTCCTTTTTATTTCTATGACAATAGTTAGCATACCTATTTATTGCTAAATACATAAAAAACAGTCAACACCTAAACAACACCAATATCAATAACATCAACAATATCAATTTATTGTTTAGGCAACCTCATTTTATAATAAAGGTGGATTCCCATCTTTATCTATTACCCAATATGATTATATAGACACTAAAGATTACACATTGACTAAAGAGAGTGAAATTATTAATTCAAAGTAATTTAAATAAACCCGATTAAACAGGCAAATATAATCAGTTCTGAAATTAGACTTACAAATAGTTAATTATAACTTTCAAATTCAATTGAAACTATATATTAAAGCTAATAATGTTCAAAATATTTTTTGTTAAAACTTGAAGGGGGGGGGTATGTAATACTGTTCCATAAATCAGAGAATTGGTCTCTTTAGTAATGTAATAAACTTTAAATTATTCTAACTCTCTTAATAGGCTCTCAGCTAATTTTTTGTTTTATTACAATACTTAAAAGAAACAAAGTCTCTTGCATGCCATAGACTTTATGGTGTTAATTAAATTATAATTATTAAGTATTTTATGATATTAGGTAAGGTTGGGCTTATGAAGAATATGTTCCTCATTACTATCATTTGACTGAATTACAACACTAAAAATTTATAATTGTTAGATGACATCAATAGATGGAATTTTTTTCCAATAATTATTTAATTTTATAAACGTTTTTGAAATATAAAGGGTATATGAGCAGATACTTTCACATGACCCACCACTCTCCCACTATCTCATAACACTGATACACTTGAACACATGTATGTTGTAAAGATAAATAATTACCAATATATGTATTTCATGCTAAACCAGCAATCATCAGTTGGTCCATAAATTTATTAAAATTTCATGCTTCTGATAAATTGTTTAAATCTGTAAAATTATTGTGATTGCTAATTTTTTTAACATTTCATTTTTTCCCTCATTATTTACGCTATTGCTTGTATTCATTCCAGGTGGATTTAATGTAGAATCTTGTTTTTCTAGATATGTTGATGCCATTCTGTTTGCTTGCGGTTTTTCATTTTTTTCTTTTATTAAACAAATTTTCAAAATTTAAATAATCCGGTTATCATCTGATCCTTCATGTCAGCCGTGGGATGGCACTATTTCTAGCTAAATTTCTAGAAATATGCTGTTTCCGTGGTCACACCCAAGTCTTTAAGCATTCTTTTTAAAATAAATCCTAGAAAGATTGTTAACTTGGAGTTAAGACTTCTTTCTATGCTAAAAGGTAGACTGTTAACTCAGAGTTAAGTCTTCTTTCTATGATAAAATCTACAAAGAGTGTTAACTTGGCTTAGCAGCTAATGGTGTGGCTTTTTCTGATGCTAAAAGCAGAGGAAAATTCTGTAGTTGTTTGTGTCACACACTACATCGTAATGCTGTGTTATGTATTTTATGTAACAATATCGTACGAGGGTGTGTTAACTTGATCATGTCAAAATTATTTAAAATTTTCATTGGTGACTTTTTTTTTTTAAGATGAATTGATGTACTGTTACCTTTTAACAATTTTAACAGTGTCGTGATTGTTCCTCATAAAGCTATAAGCCTCCTAAATTCTCGATTAGGGTGGGGTAGCTTAAAATTTTTAATGATCATGCTTTGAGTCACGTTTTAACGAGAAATTTTCTGAGTCTAAGAAGATGGCTCATTCCAATATAGAAAACTTGAAAAGATGGGAATTGCCAGACACGGAAGCCAGTGCTGGAACATATTTCTACAGCAGGAAAAAAAACATCCTGCTGCTGAAAGAAAAGATTGGATTGTGCAGCAAATATATGCAGATTTGAGGTCCAAAAACATCTTTTGATTTTCATTTGTAAGTCTCGTTGTTGCTGATGGAAATGTTCACTTCATAAAGG
Organism: Epiperipatus broadwayi; assembly: GCA_028023455.1. NCBI lineage: Eukaryota > Metazoa > Onychophora > Udeonychophora > Euonychophora > Peripatidae > Epiperipatus > Epiperipatus broadwayi. Next base: position 1,956,005 of record JAQFVV010006217.1, on the reverse strand, counting down.
GCAGCTTGTTTGAGGGATTCCAAATGGCCTTCATCAAATGTAAAAAAAATAAAAGAAGTAATTTCAATTTTTATTTAAACATACATCCCTTCTCCCAATAATTGTTGTCGTCGGCAATCAAATGTAAAATAAAAGAAGTAACTAAAATTTTTATTTAAACATAGCCCAAAAAACCCTGCTTCTCCCAATAATTGTTGTCATTGGCAATCAAATGCTCAAATAAAAGGAACGTCAATTATTCTTTAATCATATGGAAAAAAAACATCCTCCCACTAATTGTTGTCAGCAATCAAATGTAAACCAATAAAAGTAAGACCATAAATTATTATTTCAACACAACCCAAATTACTATTTGAACATACACCAAAAAGACCCACTCTTGTCAATAAAAATTAAAGAAATAATTGTCCCATTGTCAAACCAAATATTATTTGGGAAACCCAAATAATTTATAAACGAAAAAAAAAAAAAAGTCAAATTGGTTGTCAATCAAATGGTAACCAATAAAAGTAACTTAAATTTTGATTTAAACATACACACAAACAAAAAAAAAATGAAAACCCTTTCTCCCAATAATTGTTGTCAGCAATCAAATGTAAAAAATAAAAGTAATGTACCATTATTCTTCAATCGTACACAAATAACACCCCTCCCATTAATTGTTGTCGGCAATCAAATGTAAAGCACTAAAAGTAAGGTAAACCAATTATTTTTTTAAACATAACCCAAATTACTATTTGAACATACACCAAAAAAGACCCTCTTGTCAATAAAAATGAAAGAAATAACAACATTGTCAAAAATATTAGGTTTTTGGGAAAACAAAACACTAATTTATAAATGAAAAAAAGTCAAATCGGTTGTCAATCAAATGTAACCAATAAAAATAACTTCAATTTTTATTTAAACATACACACACAAAAAAAACAATCTCTTTCTCCCAATAATTGTTGTCAGCAATCAAATGTAAAATAAAAGAAATGTAAATTAGTATTTAATCATCACCCAAAAACACCCACCCCTCTCACTAATTATTGTCAGAAATCAAATGTACACCACCACTAAAAGTAACGTAAACTATTCTTTAAATGGTTACACCCCTTCTCCCAATAATTGTTGTCTACAATCATACACAAAAAACACCCCTCCCAATAATTAGCGTCAATCAAATGTAAACCAATATAAATAAGACCGTAACTTATTATTAAAACGTAACCCAAATTACTATTTGAACATACACCAAAAAACACCCCCTCTTGTCAATAAAAATTAAACAAACAACAACTATTGTTGTCCCATTGTCAAAAATATTTATTTGTAGAACCAAAACCATAATTTATAAATGAAAGAAAGTCAAATCGGTTGTCAGTCAAATGTAAACCAATAAAAGTAACTTAAATTTTTATTTAAACATACACACATGCACATAAAAAAAACCTCCACTTCTCCCAATAATTGTTGTCGGCAATCAAATGTAAACCTATAAAAGTAACAACGTAAATTATTATTTAATCATACACAAAAACACCCCTCCCACTAATTGTTGTCGGCAATCAAATGCAAACCTATCAAAGTAACGTAAATTATTATTTAAAGATCCATCCAAAAAAACCTGTTCTCTCTTGAATTTTGTCAATCCAATTTTACAAAAACAGTAATACTATTTAAAAAAAAAAACACAAATTACTATTTGAACACACACCAAAAAAGACTCTCTTGTCAATGAAAATTAAAAAAAACAACTATTATTATCCCATTGTCAAAAATATTATTTGGGAAAAATAATTCAGAAACAAAAGAAAGTAAACTTTGTAAACAAAAAAAAAAAAACCTCAATATTAATAGAGAACCTCTAGCCCGGGAACATTATATTAATGTGTTTTTGGTTAGAAATAGCACCATCCCGCAGCTGACACGAAGGATCAGATGAGAACCAATAATCCTTATGTCTGGAAAATTCATACATCTTTTTGACATTACAGTTTTTGTTTTCTGAGTGATGATTCCTTAGAAAAAATAGTTTGAAATTTCCTGAGCATTTTTCTTAGTTTGTTTACCTTTTAACAGTTTAGCACTTTCCACCATTAGAAAACTATTTTGGTTAACAGAATCCACTTCAATCAAATTTTTTAATAAAAAATTTCCCCCTAGTTTTACTTACCTATCTTCATGTATTTTATTTACTTTATTCACTTTTGATATTATTAATTCTTCAATAGAAAATATAAGTAATTTTTGCTATCTATTCTTAGACATGAAAAGTTAATCAATGCGTGTGCCAATTTTCAATAGCTATTAAATATACAGCATTGATAATACGTGATTTCATGGAGAAATTTACATGTTTTTGAAAATGTAGGCTTACTTGATTAATACTTTAAAAGATCTCTGTAATTGAATAAAAGTGATTTATTTTTCATTTAATAAATACTAAAAATGGACATTATTTATAAGTTTATTAAAATGACCCTTTTGAAGTCTGACTTATGAGTTAGTTTCTTCATAAAATATTATATTCTTAGCACTACATATTTATTTATTAAAACTTGTAAGTCCTAATATAGATGTATGGACATTAAATTTAAATCTCCAAACACTTTTTAATTGAGAGCATATTTTTTCTAAAATCATCAGGAAATCTAAACCTGTTCCACAAAGCATTTTATCTGAACCAACCATCAGATGTTCTCTACATGTATTAAATCTTAAATAGCTCAATATAGCTGAATAAATTTAAATCTACGTATTAATTATTTGATATTTGAAAAAAATACACTTGGAATTTAATAAATACATATATTAAAAGATTTAGTTTAAAGTATTCATGTTGTAGACATGTAGACAGATAAAGCCTACTACCAAATGAAAAATGGCTGCTTGATTTGACGCGGTATAAGCAAAGACCAAGATGTAACATAAAACTACACAAGATAAAAGAGAGATGTAAATTCAAGTTGAATTCAATCAACGTAAACAAAGACTAAAACGAATGTAAATGAATAGAGCTGTAATCTAATGTAATCTGTAGAATCTGTATTCCAATAAATATTTCCTTAATAAAAAAAACTATTTCTGTACAATGAGTACCAGATAGTAAGACTAAACAGATCATCAGACCGTTCTAAGATATTTTTCTTTTGGCTTTTTTTCTATGATTTCTGATTACTAATAAGTATATGTTCCTTTCTACAAATGTTATATATGCTATAGAAACTCTCTATACATATATTCATTCATTTAGATTCATATTTCTCCTAGTTTTTAAAAATCTTTATCAAAAAATTAAAGAAAACGAATAACTTTTGCTAGAACATTCATAATCTCAACCAGAATCTATTTGCAAGAAATCTTACTCGCTATTCTGCTACCAATTGATGATAATTTTGTCCCCATTTATTTTATTCTCTGGTTAAACAGAGGTAGGTACCCATTTAATGTCTCGATAATGAGAAGCTAGCTAGTTATCTAAAAAAAATCGTAAACTTCCTTTAAATTCTCGGCCACGTGGAAAATATTTAGGAACTCCGTCGGCAATGAGAGTATAGATTGTCGTATCTACTTCGCTGAGGAGATCTTTCCATAACATCTATATATTTTTCTAAATGTTTTCTCATTATTAGTCAACTCTTTGAATTCGCCTCCTCTTTATACTGTTATAATAATATCACATTTTAGTAAAGAAAGATCAATATAATCAGATGTTTAAAGTTAATTCAGTGGAATGTAATTAAATTATTTTTTAAATTAAAAGAAAAAAACAATTTTAAAGGTTAATTCACTCAAGGAGAAATTATTATTATTTATAGTTAAAAATAAATTATTTAAACACAATCGCCAGTTGGCCGAAAGCAAAAAAAAAAAAAGAGTTTATGTTAAGTTATTAAGAATGACGCGAGATTAGGATTTGAAATGGTAAAGATCAAACAAAATACGTTTTCTTCTGGCCGCAGTCTTTCACGAATCTTTGCTAAAGAAGAAGTCTTTTAAATGTAGAGATTAAATTAATATCAGCTTAATTTATAATACAAAGTTCAACATACGATGAACTTTACGTGATATACTGCGTATGCCTAAGTGTGTGAAGTGTGTATGATTGTGTTTGTTAAATATATTTATTCAACCAACTGTTCGCAACATATTAATAAAAAATATTTATAACTCCTGTAGATTTAACAGTTTAAAAAATATGCTCTTTCTTCAGAAGCTGTACATATTGTTTACAATAACATGGACTTCAGCATGTCATGTTCACGAAAACGTGGATTTTTTTAAAAAGCAGCTAACTATCATCAACCTAAATAGTCATCTAATTACTATATATGTAAATGAATACACCAAACTTCTTTTTTAAAAAAACTTGCTTTTATATATTCCCCACAAAAAGTTTTAAAAAGAAGTTTGGTGTATTTGTTCACATGTATGGAAAATTATAAACTATTTTGAATAAAAAAAAAATGTGTAGATGATATTTTAAATTCATCTAATTACTAGTCAGAAAATGGGTATTTGAATATTCTTTATTCACGGGTAAATCAAAAAAGCTATAAAAACTTTCATCAACTGATAGTTTATTTGTTAGTCCCTGGCTTCTGCTGTAAACTTTATATATATATGATTCGCCTTGACTAAACTTAATTTCAGAAATGTGGGAAATCATGATTTGGCCACGAGGAAAGATATAATGCATAGCTTAAAAATAGTAACTAATTTTACATCAACAAATTGTCTTAATTTAAATGTTAACTGTTTATATCACTTTTATAATAAATACTTTGCCAATTAAAATGGGAAAGTGAAGTAATAAAAGCTAATGGAGAATTATTTATTTAGATATTGCAGATGATGTGGTTGTTTTGAAAATAACACTTCAGAATTTTAGGAAGAATTGGAAGATTTATCAAATGAAATTTTAAAAAAGTAACTAAACATTAAAAATGTTCAATGGATTTTCACAGAAAAATCATTCCAAATTAATAATATAACCTAGTTAGGAGTTCATAAGTAGTTCAAGCTTCAGAAGTAGTAGAGTTTGGCCATGATCCATGGACCTAGAACCCTGTAGTCTGTCACTCTTCAACTGCAGCAAAGTATGCTGGGAACTCAGAAAGAATATAGTAGCTGAATGGTTTATTATTCAGGAGTTTCTGTTCAAGCATTTGACAGAGCTGGGCTGCAATCTATGGACCTTTGAGCTCCAGAGACTATCACTCCACCACTGCAGCAAAGCATGCTGGGAACTCAGAAAAATATAATAATTGAATGGTTTATTATTCAGGAATGCAAAAGAAGCATCAGAATTGACAGAGCTGGGCTGCAATCTATGGACCTTGAGTGCTCTGCCACTGCAGCAAAGCATGCTGGGAACTCAGAAAGAATATAATAATTGAATAATTTATTATTCAGGAGTCCATAAGAAATTTAAGCATCAGAAATGACAGAGCTGGGCTGTGATCCATGGACTTAGAGCTCCAGAGTCTGCCACTGCAGCAAAGCATGCCGGGAATGAAATTCAAGTTTCAGAAGTGACAGAACTGGGCTGCAATCCATGGACCTTGAACTCCAGTACTTGCCTAGCTATCACTGCAGCAAAGCATGCTGGGAACTCATTATTCAGGAGTCCATAAGAAATTCAAGCATCGGCAGTAACAGAGTTAAACCACAATTCATTGACTTTGACCTCCAGATTCTGACAATCTATGACTATAGCAAAGCATGTTGGAAACTTAGAAAGTATATAGTAATTGAATCATATATTCTTTAGAAATCTGTGAAAACTTTGAGCATCAGAAGTGACAGAAGTGGGCTGTAATCCAATTCCAGAGACTACCACTCTACCATTGCACCAAACTATTTAGGCATAATAAAGATTGTTGATCAAAAATTGAAAGAAGTGATGATTATTTATACAGATGGAAATGTAATGGAGCAAATTAATCATAGAATTAATCTTAGAGAGAATGCTTTTAATAGAAACTACAATATTAAAAAAAATATGCCTACATCTTTGGAAATCAAAATTTTTAAGAAATGTTGTTTCATAAGCTTTTAATTATGGATATGAGACTTGGATACTTAGCAGAATACCAATACAGAAGCTTCAAATCACAGAACAAGTATAAAAAGATGTATGTTGGAAGTAACAAGAAGAGATTGAAAATGAAATACATTGGTGAAATATCAATTATATTATTAAAAGAATTAAGAAGTTAAAATGGATCTAGAGTAGATATATTAATAGAAGAGATGATGACAAATGAATAATATGTTCCAAAAATGATGTAATGAAGTTTGCTAGCAAGAAGTGGAAAGGGGAGATTTTAGATAAGGAGAATGAGATTAAACTTGGAAGACCTTCATTCTGAAGAGGATTGACAGTGATCAAAATTTATGATGACAATGAATAACTCCAATTAAATTTATGTAATATATGTGGTTGGTTACTACAAAAATAGGAAATACCATATACACTAGAAATTATTAATCCTATATATTGAAAACAAATAAATAAATGATTAATAATAACAAGCAAAAAACTGTACAAGTGTTGGTATTCAATGTATAATAGGGTAAAATCTTACCTCTCCCCAGGTGATAATTTAATTTATTCACAAGCAAGATCACACCTGGACCTATATTTTATTTCAATTTACAATAAAGCTAATAATACTTTTCCCTTCTCTAATATATTACTAGTTTATACCTTCCTTCAATCTGCAATAAAGGAAAGAAATAAATGAAAAATTATATATAAATATCATTAAAATATGATGTCAACCTAAAGATCAATTAAGATTCCACAAGGAAAATGTCCTAAAAAGTTTATAAATGTCCTCTTTGATCCAGTTCCTATTTTAGTTGGGGGGTTCAAATGTTCTAGAATACATCTGATGGTGATCAGCATTTCTCTATATGTATGGCCTGCTTTGAAATGTTGAGTTGCAACTTCATGTCTAGATAGTAAAGTTGATAGTGTTTGCAACATTGATGAATAGAAGCTATGTTGAATTAAATTTGGTTTTGGCAGATACAGCTCCATGAGTGATGACTTTTTCCCACAATGTAACTTCAATGCATGGTTGTATGTGTTTTTATAAATGCAGTTAATAAAATTTCTTGAGTGAATTGAAAAGCAAGATATTTGTTGTTGGAAATCTCAAATTAGAGTTGATCTACTCTCCAGCTTAAACTTGAAAATGCTTTTGAAATATTGAATGGCTTAAAGCTATTTTTGAGGTTTTAAACTTAGAATCCCTTACTTGTCTGGTTTAAATCTGTGTTTTTAATTTGGCTTCACTCAGCATCTTATGAGCTATCTTTATTTAATGCTTTTACTTTAATGATGGTAGATTTTTCTGTTCGAACCACAAAGTCGATTTTTCCACTCAAAAATTGTGCATCCTGGTTAGCCAATGAGTGTTTCTGATCTGATTTTTGAGAAGGTTGTTTGTTTATACCTTTTTCTAATCGCATTTTGGATACTAATTTGATGTTTTCAAATAGCAGGTTCATCTTCATGCATTTGTTTAATTATTTATATCATTTGTTATAGTTCATATATATATATGATAGATTAATAACAATAAAAAATGTATTTATTTCCTTTTAAATCTTTTTTTTATTTTCTTGCTTGTGTCCAAACTTGATCATCCTTTTCTTGTATTGTTGTAATGTGAATGAATTAAGCAACAATTGACAAGAGATTTTTAACAAAGGTAAGTGTTAGTGTCTACATTTTATCGTTTGGTTTAGATAGTGTATTTATCATATGTTTATTAAATGATTAATTATAAATATAAAATAAACGTTTAATTATGGACACAATTAATTGTTTCTCAGCAATAATGTTTGTGAACATTTCATCTCTTTATACTAAGTTTTATTTGATTTGCATTCTTATTATACATATAGTTTGATTTTCATTATGTGTAGAGAATGTTGCTGTCATCGGTCTTAGGTTTGAATTAGGTAAGAGTTTTTTTATTGCAAATTTTGGAGGAGTGTACGTAATTAAAAAAAAAGTGAGACATGTTGAGGAAAGGAATTCTTAATAAAATTATTACTAAAACATACAGATATACTTATTAAACCAGTAAGACAACACGTGATCCCAGCTCACATAAAGTTGCTCAGCAAAAAATAGTTTTTTCTACCAAAGTAATGTCATCTAGTGTAAGTGTTAGCAAGATGATGATGATGAAAGGCATATTAGATCCAAAAGACCCATGTACTCTACTTCTGATCTAAACTCATCGCTGATGAAAACCATAAGTTAAAACATAATCTGGATACACTAGATAGATCTGCGTTGGATAGGAATTTGTTACGTATTACCATATGGCATCTATTGATTACTGATGATTACACTAGGTGGCATAACTATAGTGAGAAAAAAGATATTAATGAAACAGAATTTAGGAACTAAAATTTTAATTATCCCTAAAATATTTTTTTATTTTCTTCAATTATTTATCACCAAAATTGACCCTTTCTGTACTAAATTTATAATAAAAAATGAAATTATAAGTATTTAATAAATCAACCGCTTTTATATTTATTTTTTGCAATGTTCAAATTTAATTAATTAATCTGACATTTTTATTGCTCGACATTTTTTGTTAACGATTTCCTTTCTTTTTACTTTGTTATATTTAAGAAGAAAGAAAATCATTGAAGAAGATTGTTAAACAATCAAAATGTCAAATTAATTAATGAAATTTGAGTATTGCAAAAAATAAGTGTAAAAGGAGTTGATTTATTAAATATTACATAATATGCAATGTCAACAAAGAGGAAACTATTATTTAAATTACACCTAGAAATAATTTCTCAACTTTAAAAATTTTATTAATAAAGAAAATTATTTATTATCAAATTGAGTAAAAGTGTATATAGTAAAAACATTCTTTCATATAAACATCCTAACATTAATTCTGTAAAAGATGGGTGTTATAGACATACGAAAATGCAACATGTTGCCCTTCTTAAATTATCTTCAATTCTACTTAGATAATTTTTAAATTTTATTATACTTTGCTAATATTCATGCGTAGTGTAATATGAGTATATTTTTTGTAATAAACTCATATACAGGTTAGAAAAGATTATAAATATATATATCATAAAATAAACATTATTTATAGCAAATTATATAAGTATTAACTTTTTTAAAAATATTATCTACACAGTTTTTCTTTTCAAAAGTAGTTCATAATTTTCCATATATATAAATGAATACACTAAACTTCTTTTTAAAACTTGAAAAAGTCTATATTACTAAAATAGTGAAACGGTGGTGTGTTATTTTATTTTTATAATAGTCATATAAAAAACAAGTCTTAAACAGGAGTTTTGTGTATTCATTTATATATATGGAAGTATTAACTTCTAATAGTGCTTAAGGTTAGAAGCTAGGTAGGTCAATACATGTAAATTTATTGAAAGCAATCAACACTTAAACAAGACCAATGTTAATAACAATCAGCAATCTTAATCTGTTGTCAAGGCAACATATATACAGGAAGAAAAAAAGATGTATAACACATAGCTTGAGAAAATTTAATCATAGAACTAGTGTTCAAGGGCAGATAAAAAATAATTCAGTTTTATAATTAAATCATAATTAAATATTAACAAGAGTGTAGATATTCTATTTAGCTGCATGGGTACATACCATTAATATCAAAGGTAAATATTAATATATAAAATCAAATGAACTTCAGATGAAATGTCTACCCCAAAGTGATCATTACTGTAACTAATACCTTTAATACAAGATTTAATCGTTATTTTTATAATCTTTCTTTGTAACTAATAAATATGTAGGATCAAAAATCATATCAAGTAGCTAGTCACAATCTAATACCACAATGCATAATACATTTTTTTCTTGTTACAAGAATTATAACTAATTATACATCCACTTCATCATTATTAATAGAACATTACCTGTCTAACTACTTACTACTCTGTCTAAATTTAAAATACTTTTTTGGTTTATAAATGTCAAAAAACTAATATCAGCATGTGATACATGTATTTATGTCAAATTAAGATCTTTAATAATAATTAGAATAAATATTATTTCATGTGGCTCACATATTTCAGCTATCATTTTTGTGTTGTTATCTGAATGTTTGTGATGATTTTAGTTATATCATACCATTTCCAACCTTCTTATATACTTAAAAATACTATTTTTTACACCAAAACTTTACTCTTACAATTTCAACTGTCTGCAGTCAAATAGGATTATAAAGACCTCTGGTGATGATTGCAGGAAAGTTGAAACTGTAAGAGTAAAGTTTTGATGTAAAAAATAGTATTGTTAAGTGTATATGAAGGTTCAAAATGGTATATATAAATTAAGAAATCAATACATAAGGAAAGGAGAAGGAAAAATAAATATGATTTTATTTGTAATTAGATGTGGAATTATCTCCATATTCTAATATTAATTGTTAAATACCTTAAAAAAATTCAAACTCTATTTAAACTTTTCAAACACATTCAACTGTTAGTTTTAGGTTAGTATATAATACAATGTTTTGAGTAGTATTCTTCTTCTCTTTTCTTAACATATCGTTAGCCTGACCAGTGACAGTACCAGTATTGCAATTGAACCTGCTCTTTTAATGTAAAACTCAAACTATTCTCCAGAATGCCTATTTAGCTAAGCATTATCTTAAATTCAATACTTCCAAATTTAAAGGTTCATATTTAATTCCAATGCTAGTACTGTCACTGGTCAGGCCAACAACATCTGAAAAAGACAGGAGAGTAATATTATTTGAAACATTGTGTTATATGCTAATTACTTGTGTACTAATACTAATAATTGAATGTATTTAAAAAGTTGAAATAAAATTCGAATTTTTCTAAAGGAATTTAACAATTAGTGTTAGATGATGGAAATAATCCAATGTATAATTATTATTTTCTCTTTATGAATAATTTAAGCAGAAATTAGAATCTTAAAATAATAAAAAAATATTATTTTATATTGTCTGGAACAGAAAGCATTTAGGCTCAAAGCATTTTTCAGGTGGATAAGAGATCTAAATTTGCATGTGAAATGTTATCCTCTTGATGAGTACTGAAGTGATATATATATATATTTTTGGGTACGAACCGTGTATTATTTAGCATTACAATCCGATATTTTGATGGACTAGCAACCACCATTATCAAGGCTAACTTTTGAAAGAACAATCATTAGATTTCAAAGAATAACGATTGTTCTTTCAAAAGTTAACCTTGATAACGGCGGTTGCTAGTCTGTCGAAATATCGGATTGTAATGCAAAATAATACATGGTTCATACCCCAAATTTTTTTTTTTATCTACATCATACAACCATGAAAACATATATTTATTTAATAATAGTTTAGATAGATAGATATAATTGAATTAATTTATTTTTTCTAATTGGAATTAATATGTTGAATACAAAATTCAAACTTGGTCTCTAATCAGCCTGGTCTTTAATAACATTTTGATCTGGATATTTTATATGATGTTAGGTATATATACATTCTATTAAATGCTATTTATTGTAGTTCTAACTATCAGAATCTCATATTCATCAAAAATATATTTTTATTTATATAATATTATAGTATGAATAATGATTAATATATGTACAAAGTGATATAAATATATATATATATATATATATATATATATATATATATATATATATATATATATATATATATATATATATATATATATATATATATATATGACTTGTTGAATACAGTATTAATACATAAAGGTTATTTGACAAAACTAGTTTGATTTGTACTTAAGAAATAGTTTGATTTTTCTCTTGATCAGCTTAGCCATTGGACACTTGTTCCATTATCCAATCCTTACACTCCAGACTTATGGACATAGAGTGTGAATATTTAATTTTACAGTAGTCACATTTGTAGGATAAGCAAGTACAATATATTGTACCAGGACCCAAATGATGTCTCTTCTTATAATTTATATGCTGTACATACATACAGATGAATACATTTAACATGTAATTAGATTACCTTTGATTTAATATAAAACATCTGCTTAACAAGGATTAATTTAATCTTAAGTTTGTCTAATTAAATAGAATTAGGAATGATATTGATAATAATGATCATCATATGTCACTTATACAACAGTTTTATATAAGATTTCTAGATTATATTTCCAATCACCATACATCATATTATATGTCAGTGGATTGCAATGAAATTTCTCCCATAAATATACAATGTACACTATATCATTATACACTATTTCAATTATATGCTATCCAAAGAAAAAAAAGTAAATAAAGAAATATAGATAAACAAAAAGGTCTACTAAAATTCTTACATTGAAAAAACTTTATGATATGACAGGAATATTTCAGAAAATTATGTTTAAAAATGAAAACTTTAAAATTAGTAAATTTAAAAATTTTTACAATATGGTGGCAACCATTTTCCTTCCCAGAGTGCAATATGTCATCATGTTTATTAATAACATGTCTTTCATTTATGTTGAATGCATATTTTTTAATTTATTATTCTTATCAAATTTCATGCACACTATTTCACATAGTAAAATGATTTCTAAGCATAATGCTCAATGTTTTACAAATACAAAATCATTATTAAAGTTAACACAACTTAAACACATCATACCATCCAGAGAGAACATAGACTGTTTGATAACACATTTTTTATCCAAAAAAAGTTTTTGAAGAACAAAAATATTGTCCAGATTGTACTTAACTGTACAAGTGTTAGGCACCAGTAATAATTACAATGTTTCAGGGTTGTTCAGTCAATTGTCCAATCTAACAATGTTGGTAGAACAGTATTGATTTGGCTTTAGCAAGTTTTCAGTGATGGACTATAGGTGGCAGTATATTTTTTAAAAATATGCTTTCAGTGTATTTCATAATTAATACATTAAAAAGTGTTGCAATTTTTTAAAATAGAAAAAAAAAGATGAAATCTTAATTTTTCGTGATTGTTTAATTAAAACTTTATTTTTTAAAATCACTTTACAAAAAAATCTGTCAATGATTTTTTTTTTTTTTTCATATGTCATAGCATCTGCCGGGACGCGAACCCACACCCGTCTGCAACCAACTACTTGCTTGCATGGCGGCTGCGATACCTCTCGGCTAACAACGCAAGACTATGAATTTTTAAGACAAGCAAATTTAGTTTCAAATTTTAAAAATATGATGACATTACTTAAGTTCTTTGTTTTGAAATTTGAGTACGAATAGTTATAAAACGTCAGTTACAAAATATCTGAATACCAAAAAGTAAAAAATCATATATATGAAAAATATTTTATAAAGGTTATTTTTATTTAATTTTTTTTTCATATGCCATAGCATCATCCGGGAGGCGAACCCACAACCGTCTGCAACCAACTACTTGCTTGCAAGGCAGCTGCGATGATCTCTCGGCTAACAACGCTTGACATTTTTATTTAATTTGATGAATAATACACCGAAACACACAAAAAATAATTTTTTCCTTCAATCACAATTTTGGTTATAATTTTAACTTGAAATAAAAGCATGGGACATCATAAATTAAATAATTCAATCATTATTTTTAAAACTAGTGATAGAATTAATTTATAAACTAGTGATTAAATTACTTAATTTATAGTATGCTTCGTGCTTTTATTTCAAGCTACACATAATAAAAACCATGTTTGAAGGAATGTATATATATTTATAAGGGAGTTGAACTCAGACTTTCAAACTATCCACAAATATCCAATCCATCATATACAACTGATATAATCACCAACATGTAAAAAGGTAAATGATCTCCAATATACATATTTCATGTTGAACCAGTACTCATCAGTTGGTCCAGACCATTATCTCCCACACATATATACAACCTCTGCTCAGGTTACAAGCTTCAATCTTCTTCACTCTTTTGAAAATTCAAGGATGAAATGCTCAAACTCTTGATGATGCCAATATTACTGTCATACTCATGTTAGCTTTAAGTCAATCTGACCCCTCATGCATAGGACCTTAATATGTCCATTTAATTATACAGAAGAAGGATGGGCAGAATACAGGCTGAATATGTAATATTTACATTTATATTGTCTATACTAAACTTAATGTAATTATAAGGGACTTGAATTCAGATTTTCAAACTCCTCACAGCTACCCAATCCATCATATACAATTGATACACATGACCACATGTAAAAATGATAAATAATCTCCAATATATATATATTGTGCTGATCCAGCACTCATCAGTTGGTCCAGATCACCATCTCCCACACATATATACAATCGCTGCTCATTTTATATTAAGATAGCAAATCTTTAAACTTTAATGGACAAGCTTCAATCTTCTCCAACTCTTCAGCCATCCATATCATTGAAAAACCAAGGATGAAATGCTCAAAGCCCTTGATAATGCCAATTTTATTGCAAAACGATGTTGACCTTAAGTCAACCTGACCCCTCACACATAGGACCTTAATATATCCATTTAATTACACAAAAAAAGATGGGTAGAATATAGACTGAATATGTAATATTTAAATACATGTATATTGTCTATACTAAACTTAATGTAATTATAAGGGACTTGAAGAACTCAGACATTCAAATTCCTACAACTACCAGTCCATCTTATACAATGGATGCACATGACCACATGTAAAAAAGATAAATGTTCTTCAGTATATATATTTCATGCTGAACTAACACTCATCAGTTGGTCCAGATCCCCATCTCCTATACATATATACGATCAATGCTCAGTTTATATTAAGTCAGCAAATATTCAAACTTTAATGGATGAGCATAAATGAAAAGTATGAATTAAAGAAAATTAACAATATTTGGAAAAAGCTATTGAAGGTTAAAATATTTTTTAAAACTTCTTAACCAATAGCATTTAACAATAAGGAAAAAATAATAAAAGAAAATATAATGAGTTTAAATCTCACCCACACATTTATGATTTGAGAAAGAAGCTTTGAGGAAAGTATTTGTTATTGTTCTGAAACGTCAGCTATTTAACTATTATATTTTTATTACACAGAAGCTCCCGGAAATAATGCTAAGAATTCATTTATCAGTGAGAATATTAGAATTAATATATATATTGCTTTTAATGCATTACTATTCAAATTAAATAAAAAAAAATTTAAAATTTTTTTTAATATATATTATTAATACTCATACCAAGAAGTTGTTCCCTTACTGTCGCATGTTTTCGTGACTATAGATATATTTTTGATAAAAACCATGGCTATGTCATCATGTTAAAACAGGCAAAACTCACTATACATATTGCCACACACAGCAAGCTAGTAATCAATGGATGCCAGAAGGCTTGTGCATAAAATCCCCATCTAGTGCCTACTCATCCAATATCCCCAGACTAGTTTCTGGCTTGTGGTCTTCTGGCATCCATTGATTACTCTAGCTTGCTGTGTGTGTCAATATGTATAGTAAGTTTTGCCTGTTTTAACCACAGTTATACACAAGCATAAGAGGTGGTGGTCATGTGATGTTTATTGGCTATGTCATAATGCTAATAATATTACCAAACGAGCAAGTTAACAACATTGAAAATGAAAATAGAAGTGAAAAACTATCAGTGACATATAATAAATTCTGTACTCACAATAATAAACTATATAGATAGATAGATAGATAGATAGATAGATAGATAGATAGATAGATAGATAGATAGATAGATAGATAGATAGATAGATAGATAGATAGATAGATAGATAGATAGATAGATAGATAGATAGATAGATAGATAGGTAGACAGACAGACAGACAGACAGACAGATAGATAGCTAGATAGATAGATAGATAGATAGATAGATAGATAGATAGATAGATAGACAGATAGATCACTGAGAAGCCCTTTAAAAACAAACAGAGATTATGATATTCTGGAGAAATGTAGTCATATAATCAAAGGAGGATTAAATAGCTTCTAATATTAAGGATATATAATAGACCAAAAACATATTTTATTATTCCTCTTGCTCGCATATATATAAAGTGTTAAAGACAGCATAGTGAATTAAATCTAACTGATTTTGTTTTTTTCTAAGTATTTAGAATATTTCAATGCTTCCAAATTAAATAAAGTGTTTTTTAAAACACACAAAAAATAAGTAAATAAATATATTTATTTTTTAAAAAAACTATCAGTTTGTTTCACCCTATATTAAACGAACAGATTCTAACATAAAGAAAACCAGCAGTATAAATGCGCACGCGCATTTCCCAAAAAATAGAGAAATATTCGACTGCCAGCCGTTTTTAATAAGAATAAAAATTAAAACCATAAAAACAAACCATTAAATAATTTCTTCTAATTAAATAAATGCAAAGTGATTAATTATTTACTTGCCTGTTAAAATAATTCCTTTTCATTTATTTATTTAATTAGCTTTTTAATCAAAAATATCATTCCCACTAAATCTTTTTTTTGTGTGTGTGATTCTAAATTAATTTTATAAATATATTTATTCCTGTCAGAAGAGATATAAAAAAGAAACAGTAATTTTGTTTCTGTTTGAATTTGAAATATGAGCGATATCAAATGCAAAATGAAAATAAATCACTATATAGTAAAAAAAAAAAAGAAAAGATCAAGAATGAGATTTAAGATTATATACTAGTTGTCCATTCTTCGCACCCATAATTAAAAAAAAAAGATTGTTTAATTTAGATATGAACTTAGAATATCGGTGAATATGTAAAGTTTTTCAGATCATAAGTAGGATCAGGTATTAACAGCACAAGTAGATATCATAGTTAGCCTATATGGATCACCAGTACAGAAGATAGCTATTCTGTATTGGTCTTTAAATGAGCATGCAACTATTGTAATCTATAGTGTAAAGATCTCAGTTTAATCTGGATTGGTCCAGAGAATGTCAATGCATTGACTATTAACAAATTCTGGTTGTATTATCATATGATTTTAGATAATGTAGTGGGGGGGGGGGTAGGTTCATCATATTCTGCAGACATTGATTCCAAAGTGTATTTTTACTTTTAGATGACATTAATATTTAATCTTGAGGGAGGGGATTGACAGAAAAAAATCTTTGTTATTCATTTCAAAATTAAATGATATTCTTGTCTTCCTTTTTTATATTGTTTTATAGTACTTATTAAAACTGTAATCAAATGGCTCAAGTAGAAGAAATTGTATTAATTTCCACATGACAATGAAAATAGATAGTTCAAGCAAAATCACATAGAGTATATATATATATCTTATCAGAATTATGTGTTTTTAAGTTTTTGATATGTATGAATTATTTAAATATAATGTATCATAGAATATATTACAATTCTTTTAGCTTACGTTGTAGTTATTATTGCAGGTAGATTAGTAAAGAAGTAAACAGGATCTCAACTTATCTTTTAAAGGTGACTTTGTGCAATTAGGTTATCTTTAATATTAATACAGCTAACACCATTGATAACTGAGGTGTGAAGGATTAAAGTTACTTAACTGGGCTTTACTCCACATGCACGTGAAAGGCACTAAAAAAGTTGATCTAGTCTGCCTCACAAAATCTGGCTAGATCTGATGAAGTTCCCACTAAAAACAAAGCTAGTGTAGCAATAAAAATAAGTATTTTATTAAAGCAATCAGATCCAAGAAGAATGTGTGTAGTTAAGAAGATATCAAGGTTTGAGACTGGTAGAATTGTCCTTAGTGAAATTCATCATAAATAAACAAGAAGCTTAATGAAACAAGATGAGGGCTACAAGTTTTTAGGAAAATAGTTCAGCAAGTGATAGAAGATAATGAAATATATTCAGGATTTCTTAAATGTATACATAAAAAGCTAATAGTAGCAAAAACCATTTGGGCAATACCCCATATATCTTTTTATCACTGGCTGAGAATAGTCCAATACATAAAGCTTCCTTTCATTGTTTTATAATCTGTATAATACCATTTACAGCTTCATTAGTCTCTTTTTATAATTCAATCAAATAAAATTATTCCTTTTTCTCCTTACAGTTTCAACTGTAAGGAAGTCTTCATCAGGGCTATAATATTCAAATGTATATGCCCATGTCATTAGTATATATTTATACATATATAATTATATAATACATTATAGTATATCTTGGATAGTTTAATGCATGCATTGTGAAAGTGTGGCATAGTATTGTAACTCAAAAAATAAGTATTTTTGACTTTTTCTTAACACATGAATTAACTCTCATAAATACTTTGTCTATGCAGAGAAATTATTTTCAAGAAACTTGGACACATCCACTCTCAAAATGCCCGAATCTACAGTTTTATCAAATTTGTGAATTTTGTAGTTTTAAGAATAAATCTTTTACTTCAGTTTTATAACCCAAAATTCCATTAAAAGAATAATCAAAAATTAGGATTATTAATTAGCTGATATGATTTTTTTTCCTCTGCAAAAGAATGTGAAAAATTAATTTAATTTCTGTAAGAGATTATTAATGATCAGCTTTGAAATTTTACTTCAAAAATAAAGTTATTAAATAATAGATGTTCTATATTGAAAGTAATGTAAAAAAGGCAATATTAATCACAAAGAATATTAATTTCAAAAATATGAAGATAAACAGTAATTAAAGAAATATATAACAGAAATGGATTTTCAATGCTGAATATTCTTGCCAAAAGCACTAGTTAAAAAATTAAAAAAAACCCTGTTATATACATCAAATCACCACATGCAAGTTATGAAATTGTCACTCTAATTGGAATATTCCAAATGGTATTAGACTTTCTATTCATCACAAACTTACTATTACTTATAAACAAAGACTCTCTAATTTTATATTTCCTACCATATTTACTGCAATTCATTTTTATATCATTGTTTAAATTAAAACTGAATGCTTCCTACCTTTATAACTTTCATTTCACTGAAATATCAGACATAATGAATTTGTGTTTTGTTATATGTAATACTTATTATAATAAAAATTTATTACTTTAACCTACCAATTACTCTCAAATATATCTATGATTTTTTTAAGTTGGATTAACTATGTCTTATTTTATTTAGTGTCAATATTAAACAAATGTAAATTTTAATAGTAAATAAACTGTTATATTAGCTTGAAATAATATCATAGATGAAATATTGCAGATCATGTGACTTTCTCAGTTAAGCTTTTTATTTTGTCTAAACTTATGCGATGTGATGCACTGTGACTTCTCCTTAAACAGAGACAGGAATCTCTCAGCAACTATGCCCAGAGAAACATGTTAGCCACTTTACCTTCCCCTTCCATTCCCCACCCTAAGATTTCCCATAATCTGCTCCATCCCATTTCCACAACATAATATTTGTCAACTCCATGGCCTTTATATCTAAAACCCCCTTATATTTTCCCAAACCCAGCTTTAAAACCAATAATTCACTTTCTGTATAATCACTTTTTTCATATTTATTCTTCCATAACTTCATTATATATGCCCTTTCTGTTTTCAAGCATTTGCATTCAATTAACAGATGCCTAATATTTTCTATTCCTTACTTATGCAATTTACAGACTAAATCACCCATATTTTTCTATTTACATGTATATTCTCTTGTTGCTAAAGATCCCATTCAAACCTTAAACAATGAAATACTTTACTTCTATTATCATATATTAACTCACACCTAATATTCTGTTTACTTCTATATATATATATTTAAACTCTTTTTACTCTCCATATTAGTTCTCCATCCCTCTAACTCCCTATTTTTTATTAATAAATCTATTCTTTTATTCCATTCCTTATCACTATAACACTCAACAATCCTCCCTCTTTAGCTTTACTTTAAAAACTTTATGGAAGTTTTGACCAAGACAATATATAAATTAGGTAGTTTTTTTAGAATTCTTCATTGTAGTACTGCCTTCTGTTATGATGATTGTAAAAAAATGTCATGAGAGTTTATTTCATTTATTTAGTATATATTAAATTTCTCTGCAATTTCACTGTGGAGTAGATGTAAAGTTAATATTATAAAAATGTTTGATCTTGTTTAATGTAATGGATGAGTGGCAGATATGAGAATTGGTGCTTGGATGATGACAAACCTTTTTTTTGCTTATTTATGACTATTATACTAGATTAAATTTGCATTTTGCTGTTTGCAATTAACCAATAAAATTATTTATTTCTTTGCAAAAGAAAGAAAAAATTTAAAACATTGTAAAACTGTTTTTTACACTTTACTTGATTACATTTGACTTCATAAGAAGTCAAATGTAAAATCAAGTAAAATGTAAAAAATACTAAAATATTAAAAGGAAATGTGTCTATGGATTTGAAAAGAAAGGTTTTTAATAAATGTGTTTTACCAGTTTTTATTTATGGATATGAGACTTCTAAACTTAATAGAAGAGCAATACAGAGACCTCAGACCACTCAAAGAAGTATGGAGACATACATGTTAGGAGTAACAAGAGAGATAAAAAATGCAATATTTGGGTAAAAAAACAAACAGGTGTTACTGCCATCATTGAAAGAATTAAAAGACTGAAATGGAATTGGGCTGGACATATTGCTAGAAGAGATGATAATAGATGGACAATTAAAATCTTAAACCGGATTCCAAGAGAATGTAAAAGACCCAGAAAGAGACCACATGTAAGCTGGGTGAATAAAATAAGAAAGTGTGCAGGGGTGATGTGGAGAAGAGAGGCTAAAGATCAGAGAAGATGGATTGAACTTGGAGAGATCTTCATCGGGCAGTGAATTGATAATGGTTGACAATGATGATGATGATGAAATATATACAATCAAATACTATTCTTTTTTTCTCTTTACCTTCTATGCAGTGATTATTTTAATAAATATAACTAATAACTTCCTCCATTTATACTTTATTCAATACAAACATATTGTGTTGCAACTAATTTTGTTGTTCTGAAGAAAACTGCTGGGCAGTCAAAACTGTAATAAAATTGGTTATAGAAACAATATATTTGCACAGAATAAAATATAAATGAAAAGAATTATTAATTATAATTTTTTGACTTCCTACAAAATTAAAAGTATAATAGACAATTTTAAGATAATCATATACTTTTCCAGAGTCTTTACTTTTATTTCGATTTCTTATGAAGAGATTTTAAATGAGGCAAATAATGGTAGTCGTTATTTCCTCCTTATAATAACTTCTTGTTTAGTTATTTAAACTTTCATCAGTCCTTCTGTTCTTTTGAAATCTTCAGTAAAATGTAACTTAATAATTTATTGCTCAGAAACTCATAAAAATTGGAGCGACAGATTTGGCAAAGCTATATACCACGATGGATGGCGAGCTTTATATTTTTATTACCATATTAATCTGACTATATCCATGCTCTAATTTTAAACTCAAATTGTAGCCAAAATTTTTTATGAAATTCATAATAAGCTTAACATTTTTTGAGTATATGACAATGAGACATCTACCTGAAGATGGTTAGTAAATGGATATCAAAACTATGTATAATCGAAGATTATATAAAACATTTTCTACTTTACAATAAATTTAAATTCTTCTATTTACAAAAAAAAAAAAATGCCGTAAATTAGATATTGTTTCTCTCTCATCACGCGCACACACACACACACTTATTACTCATCTATTCTTTCTAAATATATATTTTATTCAATTTATTAGATTTAGTTCTGGGCGCTTTTTCTATTAAAGTTTTAACAAATTGACTTCATTTTCTTAGGGTCATTTATAAGACTAAATGTCAATACCTCCTTTCTCCTAATAGGGCTATTGGGATTAAAAAGACGCTAAATTTTAACATTTTAACCTTTAATTTTTTAAACTAATATAAAAATAGTTAAATCAAATATCAACTTATTTGTTTTTTTGTTTTTTTTTGAGATATGCATTCTCATATATTTGAATATAAAAATGTTTTTGTTTAATATTTTATTCATAAATGTTTCTAAACGTGCTTTGAGATAAATGGTTGCTTGCGAGACTGCGATTGTATTATTTGCTCTTAAATATTAAATACATCTCTAGGTTTTAATGTTCCTCTTAAATATTAATTTTGTTTGAATACTTCAGTCGAAACCATTCTATTTAATATGAAGGTCAAAGGGCATTGAATCAAAAGGCATTAAAACATTTTTGTTTATGCTTTTATACATTATAACGTTTTTTTTTGTATGGAAAATCAACAGAATCTCATATGAAACTGGTTTATAGAATATTTTTCTTTTTCTTTTACTACAGTTTGGTACATACTGTCATACAAAAGTTGCCAAATCATAAGGCTTAATAAATATGGTCCCATTCATATCCCTGGATTCGTTTCTGGCTTGTGGCAGAACTAAAATACCAGAAATAGAATTTATTATTACAAATAGAAGCTAGCTGGTAAACCATAAAATTTAATTATAATTAGAACATGTAAATATTCCAAGTAAACTTTACATCTCAATTAGAAGTTTATCTTGAGATAAAGCCTGTTTTTAATTGGAGATAATTAATATGTATACTGATGGTTACCTCTTGAAGAATGGGATGTAGAAAGCCATTATTTATTTACATGTCTTGAATAAATACCATAAATTCAAAATTATTATAAAGTTTTTTTCTTTCTAAAAACTAATCTAACTTCATAATTTGGAGTTATTTGTGCCCAAATGAAGTCAACCAATTACAATATTTCACCACAAGATCTTTAAATATGGCATTAATCAGTACAAGTTATTACTGCCATATTGATCATAACAGAGGAATGCTATTAAAATTTAGAGATTACAAATTTGTGAAATTAAACAGTTGGATTAAGGTCTAATACAGCTGATTAAAAAAGCCAGGGTATTTGAAATTGTTTTTACATACCTATGTTTCATTATCTCTTTTTAATGTTACGTTGATTAATAGTAAGGTTTGTAATATCCCAAAATATTTTTTAATATTCACTAATGGTCCATAAGCAAATAGTTTATATTTAAAGATTTAGAATTTATTTATTGTGGTATATGCTTTTGGTATAAATAACTTGATACTAAAAGGAAATATGTCTATGTGTTTGAAAAGGAAGTTTTTTAATAAATGTGTTTTATCAGTTTTTATGGATCTGAGACTTGGACACTTAATAGAAGAGCAATACAGAGACTTCAGACCACCCAAAGAAGTATGGAGAGATGCATGTTGGGAGTAACAAGAAAAGATTGAAAACACAATATATAAGGTAAGAGAACAAACAGGTATTACTGAGCTCATTGAAAAAATTAAAAGACAAGTGGAGTTGGGCTAGACATATTGCTAAAAAAGAGAATAATAGATGGACAATTGAAATTTTAAACTGGATTACAAGAGATTGTAAAAGACCCAGAAAGAGACCACATGTGAGATGGATGGATGAAATAAGAAAGTGTGCAGGAGTGATGTGGAGAAGAGATGCTAGAGATCGGAGAAGATGGATTGAACTTGGAGAGACCTTCATCCTGCAGTGGATCGATAATGGTTGATGATAATAATGATGATGATGATATGATGTTGCTTTTTACATAACAGGAAATAATATTAAAATTTCAAGTGAGTGTATGATATAAAACAAAGAATTTTACACATTGAAGAAATATCCAAATGAGCTTGGAACTAATGGAATACTTTATTCAATTTGTAAAAATATTAAAAAGAGATTTTTCAGTATTGAGTTTTCTCAGCAAATAAATTACAATGTTTATAGTTATATTTATAAATTTTTTCTTTATAGGTAAATAATCCTATTTATACAACTTCCTATGCAAAAGTTAGTGTAAGATACTATTATTTAAGTACTCATCTTTTATGCAAATTTATGCAAATTTTGTTCATAGCCCATCTTAGTCTGTCTTTTTCATGTCCGAATTTCTTCTTCAGATGCTTGTAATTATTTTTTTGTTAAATTATCTATAAATTTCTTCTCATTTATAGACTTTATTTTTATAAACATTATATATCTATTCATTTGATACTTTTTTTACTTTTTTCTTTTCAGTATTAATTACCTCAACTTATTATTTTCTCTGTAACATATTTTTAAACAACCTTTTGTTGTTTTATCTTTAGTCAAAACTCCTTACCTGTAAAATCTCATTTTTCATAAAAATCGTTGTACTCAAACCAGCTCAAGTATGATTAATTTCTCTTTCAAATTAATCTTTTATCCTATTTACTCAGCTATTATTTGATTTTTTACAAAAATATTATATTCTATTAAAAAATAAATTTGATCCTTGATATTTAAACATTTATATATTATTTATTTCATAATAATTTATAAAAAAACAATAGTAATTAAATTTTTTATTAATTATTATGAAAAAAAACTTCACTTCTGATTATGCTCAGACAATGAGGATATACATCTAATCAATTTGGTGCTTTTTGCAGAAGTCTTTGATAATAGATGGTTTAATACAGTGGTCAGGCATTAGATTCTGGAGCCAAGGACTCAGATTAAGGCCAGTTCTGTCATTTTCAGAACTCAAATATTTTATAAACATCTGAGCAATAAAGTCATTTTATTATTATAATTATAACAATTAAATATTGGGTGGTTTTCAAGATAACATTGTAACTATTTATTAGCTATGCCCTTTTTTGGATATACTTAACATTCCATTTATACCATGTATCTATAAATTATAACTGATTTTAAAGTTTATACCAATGCTAAAAATGATGTGATAAATGATGTAATAATCTTTAGCCTAATTAATGATCAAGCATTGGTGGCCTAGTGGTTAGCATAGCTGCCTTCCAAGCAGCTGGCCTGGGTTCACTTCCCAGTCAATGCTTTAACACACACGCACATATATATTTTTGAAAAAAAGAAGATGAAGAAAAAATTTTTAGAAAGTTATATACAAATGTCTAAATGATAAAGATGTACCGGATGATTGAAGATGTAATAATATTATATTTAAAAAAGGTGAAAAGAAGATATTAGAAATTACACTATCCTTTTATCAGTTTTATAAAAATTTACCAAGATAATTACTAGTCTACAGAGAACTTGTTACAAAGAGAAAAGGGTTTAAAAGTGGTTTTAGTACAGTAGATCATATAGATATGAGAAAAGTTATAGAAAGAAATAATATGAGTTGCTTATGTTAGGTTTGAGTTATGAAAAGATTTGTTCTATAAAATTTCTTCAGTGATTAAAGATTAGTCATCAAGGTATAGTCCAGGATATTGCATATTTTAAAGAATATTTATAAAAAAATTATACATGAAAGTAACTTGAGAAAGGGAAGACAACATCTCAAAATTACAGGAGAAGTTTTTGTGGTTAAAATGGGAACAAAGGAGTGAAAGTAAATGGTGTTTTTAAGTCATTTAGATTTTTCAGATGTGTAGTTGTTTTTGATATAATTCTTCAGTCTGGGAATGTTGAGATTTCAGATGAAAGTAGGAAAGTAGGAAAAGATAATGTTAAAAAGTAAAGTATGTTTATCTTGTCAAAATAGAAATAAAGGTTGTTATGATGATAGAAGAAGTTAACAGTTATAAATACCTTGGTCGTTATTAATAAATGGAAACATAATGGAGAATTATCAGTTAAACTTGGTTGGGTGTTTTGGTAGAAATAACTTGATACTAAAAGGAATATCCTATGTGTTTGAAAAGGAAGGTTTTTAACAAATGTGTTTTACCAGTTCTTATTTATGGATCTGAGCTTGGACACTTAATAGAAGACAACAAGACTTGATCAAAGAAGTATGAAGAGATGTATGTTGGGGTAACAAGAATAGTTCGAAAGAATTATGGGTAAGAGAAAAATAGGTGTTACTGACCTCATTGAAAAAATTAAAAGATTGAAGTGGAGTTGGGCTTGACATATTGTTAGAAGAGATGATAATAGATGGACAATTGAAATTTTAAACTGGATTCCAAGAGATTGCAAAAGACCCAGAAAGAGACCACATGTGAGATGGATGGATGAAATAAGAAAGTGTGCAGGGGTGATGTGGAGAAGAGAAGCTAAAGATTGGAGAAGATGGATTAAACTTGGAGAGACCTTCATCCTGCAGTGAATTGATAATAGTTGATGATGATGATGATGATGATATAAAACTATTAATGTATTTATGTAAAATGAATTGTGCCAAATATATGAGTGCAGACAGTTTGACCCTTATAGTTAAAATTGGTAATAATTTACCTTTTACATTGTCAAATATTTTGACTTAACATAAAAACTCTGTTTGTTTGTTATTTTTTATGATAAATTTTGTATTCAATATACTTTTATCAAATGGATTTCCTTCAAATTTTGTATATATCTTAGGGATTGATGATAATGTAATGTGTCACTAAAATATTTCAGGATTATCTAGTCATTTGTTTAGTGTACTGGGGAACTAAATTTCAAACATGATATCAGTTCAGAATCATTTCCAAGCCCATTGCACACCACAATGAATCTTAACATCTTCAAAATTCAAACTTGAAATGCTGAAGACAAAATCTGCATCTACAAATTAGAAGAATATATATTGGTGAAACTGGTCTCCCTACTAAAAACTGATTAAAAGAGGACAAACTGAAGATTAGAAAAAAAAACAAACAGGTATATCTAAAATAGTTGAACAGAGCTGCTCACATTGCAATGGCAAATACCCTCCTATGTCAACCTAGCATGGTGATTCATAATGATTGAAAGCTATTTATTAATTTTGCTCTTTGGAAAAAGAAAATCAGGAGGATTCTCAGAAAGAAGAATAAAAAAATTTCTGATTTTTGTCTTTGATAGAGAGTACCCTAGTCGGTTAGAGGATCATTTCAATGTTCAAAAAATCCAAAGATTCAGGTTTGATTCCCATGCTAGTATAATTTAATGATCAGACCAGCAACATCTGAATAAGAGAGATTTATACCACTTAAAACTTTGTATTATAAATTAAGCTGTGTGTTATTACTAACAGATGAATGTATTAGAAAAATTTAAACTAAAGACCTTTACGATTAATAGTAAAAGATGAAAATTAATGATTAACACTAGATAATGAAATAGTTTACATATAATTACTATTATATGCAGTTTTGTGCTTTTTACCTTTTTTTAATAAAACATCTGCTCTTAAAAATTGACATCAGCATTTTGGGATAGGAATACAAGTAATTGTTTCTTTTCCATAAAGACGAAACTCTCCATACAGTAGTGTCACTCAGTTTAAGGCACAGTAATCAATGAATGCAGGAAGGCTTAGACATAAAATCCATATCTAGGGTCTAATCATCTAATATTCAAGACTAGTTTTTAACTTGTGGATTTGATCAGTGGAGAGCCTTGAATCTGAGAGCTCTGCACTAATCAGATCTTAGGATCCAATGCTACCCTCTGGATGTCACCTTTTAGCTTATTAGCTAACTATAAAGTTTTGAGTTCAAAATGAAAACACAATAATGTTTTCAATTCAAGCTCATTATTTTGGATCTAAACTCAGTTCAGCATTCATACTTTTTGGTGTCTTTAGTTCTTTAATGATCACAGTCACCATAATCCTATTGAGCAAGATTGGTATAAACCACTAAATATCACATGATCACCATTTTTTATGCCTACACAAACTGTTTACATATAGGCAAAACTCTCCATACAGTAGCACTACTCAGTGCAAGCCAGAATAATCAATGGATGCAGGAAGGCTTGTGCATAAAATCCCTATCTAGTGCTTACTCACCCAATACCCCCAGACTAGTTTCTAACTTGTGATGCTGAACTAAGTTCAGATCTATATGACTATACAAGCTAATAAGTTTGAATTAAAAACATTAGTGCATTTTTATATTGGACTAAAAGCTTTATAGTTATCTAATAAGGTAAAAGGTGGTTGCTGGAGAGTTGTCTTAGATCCTAAGATGTGCAGTTCTATCAGATCCAAGGCTCCTTACTAATAAAAGCCACAAGCTAGAAAATAGTCTGGGGATATTGAATGAGTAGGCACTAGATAGGACTTTTATGCATAAGCTTTTCTCCAGTCATTGATTACTCTGACTTGCACTGAATGGTGCTACTGTAAGAAGAGTTTTACCTCTGTGTAAACAGCTTATGTAGGCATAAGGAATGGTGATCATGTGATTTTAATGACTGAATTGTTTTTTCATAGGATAAAAAATTAGTTTAAAGTGTTTCTTGATTGCATGGTTGTCTTTAACATGTTCTATATACCTTACAATTGATGGTAATTTGTAATATCTTAATTCTAATGATATTTATGTTGGTCATGCATCACTGGCTGCTTTTACAATGCTTGTTGATTAGTTAAACTATATATGGTCTTCTGAATTGCAAATGAGTTTTTGTTGGAGTTGTATATATTGCTGTCTGTGCAGTGAATCTATTAACTGGATTTGTATTGCAGACCACGAATAGAGTTATAGTTGAAATTTCTATCTGCAATAAAGTGAATCTCTAGTCAAATGTTTTATCAGAATTCTCTCTCTTTTAAAGTGAGTACAGTTTTTTTCTTTTTCTGTTGCTCTTGTTTATGTTTTTTAAAACTATTCTGAAAGGAATTTTTACTCCTAAAGATAAAAAAGTTCTGAAGATAAGCTACATACTAAAGCCAAAAAGCTACCATTATACCAATTGTAATAATAATCAGCATTAAGCTAATGCCCATGGGCTTTGTGGATTTTAACTATATATGAATACTCTCACTTTCCAAACACAAGATAAAGTTTAAAAACATCACACTATATAAAATAAATATCTTATTTACATTATACCAATTATAAAACTAATTGTAATTAGAGATTTTTTTAAACCTTCAAATACGAAAGATTTAAACTCGGACTTATACAAGATTCATTTGGAATTCAAAGCACATTTTGCATTTGCCTAGGGTTTTTAAAACTCCCATCTCTCTCCTTTTTAAAAAAATTCTTTGAATTTTTGTGGAAATTATAATATGAGAACTAAATACATTCAATGTCTAAATGTAAGAGGTTTGAACTTGAATCCCAATATTCATGTGAGAACCAAGCATATTTCCATTTATTTAAGTATTTTTCTTTTTTTAAAAAATTCTTTGAATTTTGCTGAAGATAGTACTATAGTAACCAAATATATATGGTGTTGTTATGCCTTAAGGTATACATCTAAGTTCTTCTTGATTCTGTAAGTAATTGCTGCAATCAAGATTACATATATTGTTATTATTCCACTTCTGTCAAAAGTCCTGCTTTTCACTTATTATTTAATACTCATTATTCTATTTACATCTGCCATTTTGTCAAACAGTATCATGTGATAACACCTGTAGCTCCTCTGCATCAAGTAAGAAGCTATTTTTCTCACTAAAAGCAGCCTATTTCTTAGGAAATGCCAATTTTTTATTTGTGGATTTATCATTTGAGTGGGCCTTAAAAACTAAGCTCAGTATCTTAACTGTAAGTATTTTGTAGGTTCAAGTACTCACTTTTACCATCAACTTATTTGGATGGGGTTAATAGCTTCTTTGTTATCAGATATTAATGCTAACTTCTACTGCGATGGTGATTTTTTCTTTCTCTTTCAATTATGTCCCATATGGTTTAGTGCAGTCTTAGAGTGCTAGATTTTGAAGATAATGATTTAGGATCATTTCCTGTTCTGCTTTTTGGGTACTCAATCATCTCATAAACTCCTGAGCAATAAGGACTTGATTTTCATTTCTAAATATTATTCTGAGGTAAATGTTTATGCCATATTCTTATTATTCAAGATTTGGGTATACATGCTTGGATCAATAGTAGAGTGGTAGATTTGGGGACTTAAGAACCACAGATCATGCTCAGGTCTGTCACTTCCAGTGTTTGATTAGCATTATTATTCACACCATTCTTTGGATGTGGAATGATTGGTGCTGTTTTGAAGATTATTTTTTGATCCCTAATCTAATAATTTCTCAACATTCTTTTTTTAATATGTTTTGCATTCATTTCTAATAACCAAGTGTTATCTTTTTATCATTATTAGGTATCGATTGGTTTTATCTCTTATGTGGTATTTGAGGACTTCAACTAAGTGATTTACTGTGGACTTTTTACTTGGTTGTGACAGCAATTGTTGTGGGGCTGTCCTGGTGTTCAAATAGCACTAAATTGATACCGATATAAATATGTATTTCAATACATTTATAATACCGATTGATTATGTATTTCTATTTATTTGTTAGAATAGTGATTTGTTTAATTATGTGTTTTGTTATTTTATGGCAACAAACATACTTTTAGTTCATATGATAAATTTTATACACATTATGAACTAATTTGAGTTAATAAATCACTTCTTTCTGAATGCAAGATTGTTTTCGCGTATATATACATATTCACACATCGTTATGTTTACATTGCAAAAAGAAATATTATTTTTAGATTGTATAATGTACAATGAAAAAATGATGATTTTAATAATTGTTTATTCAGTATTGTCTGTGTTCTTCTCCCTGAGAGATTTCACTCCCACCAGATTGTTAATGTACACTAAATGTGTAAAGTTTGCTTAACAAATGGTCTTGTTAATTCTTGTTTTCATAAAAAGTTATCAAGAGTCTGTTTACATGGAACATTAGAGATGATACTTTATAAAAGATTACATTACATTTGTAACGATAAAAAAAGTAATTTTAATAGCAATAAGAAAGCTATTTAACTTAATTGAATCATGAAGAAAGATTTTATAAATAACACTGCATTATTATTTTTTTTTTTGTAACTTTATAAAAACATTTTTTGTAAATGTATAAAAATTTCATATTAGGTTTAAAAGCTTTTCGAGCTAACGCCGTTGGAAGAGACACCATTAGCTGTGCCCTTCCTGATCAAATAATCTGATCAGAAATTGAATATTCTTCTGAAAATCCATCAAACAGCGGTAAATTGCTATTTGTTTGTTGTGTAACCATATATGAGGGGTCAGAGATTAGTTAATAATTTATGAGTGTTATTTCTTTTTCTCTAACTTCAACTGTGTTTATATTGATCATATATATGTGTGTGCGCTTGCTTGGGGAATCATCAGTATATATATTAACCCCATACATCTCTTTAAAAGGATTAAATTACTAATGTTTTATGATATGATTCAATATTATAGATACGTTAAGTTCTTTGGCTAAAAGAAAATAGAATAATTTAATAAAAGCGTTACCATCGGAATGACTATTTGCCATTACTTGCCCCTCTCTTAACACAATTTACTCTACTTGATCAATTTTTGAATAGATGATAAACAGTAATGAGCCTTTATATCATCAAAATACAACTTTTCTACATGATAGTAATTACTACCAGATATATCTAGTTTAAATAGACTTTTTTTAAAAATTGTTGCTTTAACAATTTTTTTAAAGATTTAATGTAAATTAAACAAAAGATTTTAATATTATATAAATAAATGTGAGAATTATACACTAGTCTGAAAGCCCATCATTTCAACTTGAGTTCCATGCGAACCAAAAGTACATGTAAACATATGGTATTATAACATCTACTTTCCCCCTCACTAAATATCACATTTCAAACATGAATTTATGTACTGTAATCACATTTTCTTTACAATTTAAACACAATAATTCTGTAGTTAAAAGCACATGTCCTGATTTTTTTCTGAGTATTTTTTTACTAATAGCATAATTGCTTTCTTCACATAAACATTTTTTTTTAAAACTGATTGTGAATTTGACATGTGACAACCTTACAAACAAACATACATTGAACAATCAGTCAGCAAAAAAATAGGGATTTTCTGTATAAAATAATTTCATTGAACAAGTTGCCTCCAATCATGAATGAATGGTTACCAGAGACTCAATGTAGTTTTAGAAAATGAATTGAAATAAATAATTGAACTGTTTATTATTTGACAGTTCATACAATGTTTGAATATTGAAAGTGATAAAGCTGGTCTGTGATCTATGTATGTTGAATTTTAGATTCTGCCTCTGTACCTCTACACCAAATCATGTAAGATAAATAAGTAATTAAATGCTTTGTTGCTTGGGATTGCATAAGAAGTTATGAATTTTGGAAGTGTCAGAACAGAGTCTCAATCCATGACCTTGAAATCCAGAGATTACCACTTTGCCTATTCAATATACTATGCAATGTCTTTTAGAGAATCAAGAAGTACTATTGGAAGTTTTCCCCCCAAAAAGATATTTTAAAAAGATATGATTCATGCATTGTTTTTATTGATTCTGTCAAGGCATTTGACTCAGTTAATCAGTAACTTCATGAATCACAGATCAAAATGTAATACAGGTTTGATAATAAGATTTAAAATTTGGATCAATTAGAAATAAAACAAGAACTAATGAATGTATTATTTACTATAACTCAAAATATGAATTAGAGAATGTTTTGAATTCAATATACAAAGATTTTAGTTTAATAATAAATGTTTGAAAAAGAAACTAAGATTTTTTTATTAGTCAGTAATTAAAAAAATCTTCAGCAGCGTTTAGCTTGAATAGTTATCAACTTGCACATGAAAAACAGTTCAAATACCTTTGTGGTGTTATAAGTAGAAAAGTGGATTTGAATATTGAAATACAAAACAGTCTAGGGAATAACTACTGCTCCAAGTTAGCCATATATGCAGACATTATATTAACTAATTTAATGCATGGAAGTGAAACATGGACATTCTATCAGAACAATATAAAGGTGTTAGAAAATTTTCATTTAGGGATGTGGTTTAATGGCATAATCATAAAGACAGACAATATGATCTTCAACTTAATGGGTGAAGCCAAACAATATGATCTTCAAGTTAATGGGTGCAATACTACAGAATCCACTACTGTAAATTCAGTTCTTCATTGGAAAAAACACATGGAGTAAGGATATATTAAAAATATTTATGGTGAACTCATAAATTTTTATGGAAGAGGGGGTGGAGACCTGTTTGCACTGTTGAGGATTTTTGAAGTAAAGTTTACTTTAGAAAGTTAAAGAGATCCTTCACAAAATATCAAATAAACCAATGTTTTCTATAAATGAAAAGTCTTGTATATTTTCTACATTTATGTCAAAACTTGTCTTCATGATATTATTGTTTTCATATATATATATTATAACGATCCAGAATATAAGGAGACTTAACGTATCTACACTATGAGGGCGCCACTAGGCATAATTGCTGAGATATTCTTGACTTCATTTAAGGAGAAGCCATAATACATCACATCACATCACATGGAAAATTTATAAAGTAGGCAGATACGTAAGTTTTTTTTAAAAATTATTTTATATTTTATATATTTTGATTCCGATCATTAGGCCATTTTCACTAGCTCAGTGGCATAGCAGAGATTTATATTTTATAAATTCTTATCTAAGAATATTTTTTAAAAAATAATAAAATAAGCCACTGCCAGAAATTAACAGACAAACATTTATTTATGCACATATATATAAAATTTAGCGTTATTATTTTAGTATATTTACATTTTAAAATTTAACTTACATTTTTAACTTTGATTTTAGATTTTAATTTACATTTTAATTTTTATAAGTTCGCATAGATGGATTTATAAAAGTTTGTTTTATAATGTTGAGTATAGATCGGTTACATAGATTACATGGTTAAAAACATTTCAAAATAAACATAAACGATCAAAATATAAAGTCATTGATGGAATTTCAGAGGGAAATATATAAGAAACCCAATGGCATTCATCATAAGATGCTGAATTGACACCAATAACTTAAAAGACATCCGAATAAATACATTTTAGATACTCACCATAAGGTATCATTATTTACCGAATGTCTATATATTTTGATCAAATATGAAAACCAAAACATAATTAACCGATAACGAATCCATGCAAGCATCTATACCCAACATAAATTTAATGCATTTTTATTTAGAGTGTCGAGTATGAAATAGACTACATAGATTTGCATTTGAAAAGACAATATTCTATCCCTTTTTTAACCCTAGGCCAAAAGCTCGTAGTTAAACCAACATCAATTCATCTGATATATCGATGTATTCAATGCAATATGAATATGACAACACAAAATACCATACTGTCAGGAATGTACATCTGAGCAGCAGGTTAAGAGAAGAAATTGACTCTCATCCAGATAGGAATACTACATCTATCTGATGAGAAGAGCAATAAAAAAAAAACTCCATAGGAAAGGACTGCGGTCGTTTTTGTCAATTTACGATTGCATACCATAGGCAAAAGGGGTTGTGTGGTGTATAATTCGATTCTGCATGTAGCGAAC
This sequence comes from Epiperipatus broadwayi, assembly GCA_028023455.1. NCBI lineage: Eukaryota > Metazoa > Onychophora > Udeonychophora > Euonychophora > Peripatidae > Epiperipatus > Epiperipatus broadwayi. Next base: position 1,921,757 of record JAQFVV010006217.1, on the reverse strand, counting down.
CTCTTCATCTACTAATTACACCAATATATCCAATCCATTGACCCAATTCAACTACGAAATGAATAACCTAAGATTACCCTCCCCTAATAAAACTTTACAAATCTATATAGCCATTGACATCCGACTTAAGTTTAACATTTATATAATTTTAATTTAACGAAAAACAAAAATCATAATAAAACTTAAAAGAACAAAAAAATAAATAAATGGAAATAATTTTACAAAAGAAATACACCAAATAAAATTACTTATTAATAAATTAAGTTGGTCAGAGAGGATTCTATTTCAATTATTTTAAATACAGAACAAGTTTTAGAATTAAAGTTCTTATTGTTTAGTATACTGAAGTTTTAGAAATATATTTAAAGCTTAGAGTTCATAAAGTTCTTACGATTTTTAAAACATTCCTCTTTATCCATTGCTTGCCATTTGGAATCCAGTGTTAAATCCCCCGATGATCCTGTGGTCCTCAATATAGAAAAAAACGATGTTTCATTTCTTTTCCTTTTTTTTATAATCGCTGAAGAAATTGAAAGTGCATTTTTCAATCCCTTCATCTCCAACTCTCCGATTTAACACATCTCAGTCTTCTCTTAAATTTTCTTCACTCACTAAAAATTTATTTCCAAACTTTTTCTTTTATATGTAACTTTCGGATCCAATGGACATTATGTCATCGATGATGATGATCCTTTCATTGAGATCTGATTTCCCGATGGATTTCTTTCATTGGCCATTAGTTTCTATTGTTTTCCTATCTGACCATTGCTTATACATTTAAATGCCCAAGGGCTAGTTCACTTGGATTAATTAAAATAATCATTTCCATTTTTTCAATAACATTAATTAATTTGTTTTGTACAAACTTAGATATATTTTTATATTTAAATCTTTGCTGACAATTTAGTTTCAAAATACTTTTTCTTTTTTTTAATAAAGTTTCTTTTTTTAATTTCTCATCTGTGCGATTTTATATATATATGAGTTTAAGATAGAATTAATTTTCAATTTTTATGTCTTAAAAAAAAAGAAGTTTTTAAATGCGAACTTTTTATTTTAATTTCATGTTTAATAAAAAAAAATAATGTAACAGCGTATGTGCCTTTACATATCAGTAAACTTGCTTAACAAAAAAATGAACAAAAAAAAAATTTACTTAGGATTAGTAATTACAGTACATGATTAATGAAGACATTTACAAAACATTTGGTTAGTATAAAGACTATATACAAAAAAAAATGTTGTCTATAGTTTTCCTAAGGACATCTATGTTTACACCTGGCCTCCTCCCCCCAAGAATTCCATTTTCTCTATATTTCATTTCTAACAAATGGCACAACAAGCAAATTATATAAATTTTTTATTTAAGAAGGTTGCATTGAGGTAAATATGTTTTAAGAAATAATGGGTTTATACGTGTATATTTGCAGCACAATTATAAATACCACCCACTTATTTATGACTGATTGAAATGCTTAAATAGAGTTACACTGAAGTAAATTCCCAAAGTTACTCATCGTAAGGCCCCTCATTAACCATCATAAACTTATGTGGCTGTGCGCACCTATACACATAAAAGCATAATATATATTAACAAAAAAAACATTAATTGCAACCTTTTGACTTTCTCTTTAACAAAATACAATTTAAAATTATTAATACTTTCTCATGTTTAATATATTACTATTTCTTTCTGGCAGTGCTTTTAAAACAAAATTCAAAGTAACTCCATGCCAATACAACAAATATATTTATACTCATCTCAGAAAAAATATTATGGGCATGATTTATTTTTAAAAGTAATCGTGGTTTATTAAACATCGGTCTATAACCCTACGTCAATACAAAAAATACATACTCATTTTCAGAAAAAAAATATTACTGGCCCAATTCTCAAGGTACTCGTGTTTTATTAAACATCTGGCTATAACCCCACGTTGACACAAAAAATACATACTCACCTCAGAAACATATCACTGGTCCAATTTTCAAGATACTCATGGTGTATTAAACATCTGACTATTACTCTACGTCAATACTAAAATATGTACTTATTTCAGAAAAAAAATGTTACTGGCATGATTCATTTTTAAAATTCTCAGGGTACTGGTGGTTTATTAAAGAATGGCCCACATTGGGAGTCCAATTATAATGATCTGGATTTAGGGTCTTAACGTATCTGCACTATGAGGGCGCCACTAGACTACTTAGAACCTAGAAAATTTATATAGTAGGCAGATACGTAAGTTAAAAATTTTTATTTTATATATTTTGAATTTGACTTTTATCCCATTGTCACTAGCTCAGCAAAGTAGAGATTTATATTTTATAAATTCTTATCTAAGAATATTTTTTTAAAAGAGAATAAAATAAGCCACTGCCAGTAATTAACACACGCACACATTTATTTACACCCATATATATAAAATTTAGCACTATCATTTTAGTATGTTTACTTTAGCATTTAACTACATTTTTAACTTTTATTTTAGCTTTTAATTTACATTTTAATTTTTATAAGTTTGCACAGATGAATTTATAAAAGTTTGTTTTATAATGTTGAGTATAGATAGGTTACATAGATTACATGGTTAAAAACATTTCAAAATAAACATAAACGATCAAAATATAAAGTCATTGATGGAATTTCAGAGGGAAATATATAAGAAACCCAATGGCATTCATCATAAGATGCCGAATTGACACCAATAACTTAAAAGACATCCGAATAAATACATTTTAGATACTCACCATAAGGTATCATTATTTACCGAATCTCTATATATTTTGATCAAATATGAAAAACAAAACACAATTAACCGATAACGAATCTATGCAAGTGTCTATACCCAACTTAAATTTAATGCATTTTTATTTAGAGTGTCGAGTATGAAATAGACTACATAGATTTGCATTTGAAAAGAAAATATTCTATCCCTTTTTTAACCCTAGGCCAAAAGCTCGTAGTTAAACCAACACCAATCCATCTGATATATCGATGTATTCAATGTAATACAAATACGACAACATGAAATACCATACTGTCAGGAATGTACATGTGAGCAGTAGGGTTAAGAGAAGAAATTGACTCTCATCCAGATAGGAATACTACATCTATCTAACGAGAAGAGCAATAAGAAAAAAACTCCATAGGAAAGGACTGCGGTCATTTTTGTCAACTTATGATCACATTCCATAGGCAAAAGGGGTTGTGTGGTGTATAATTTAATTCTGCATGTAGTGAACCTCATACTACATCTACTAATTACACCAATATATCCGATCCATTGACACACAACTACAAAATGAATAACCTAAGATTACCCTCTCCTAATAAAACATTACAAATCTATATAGCCATTCACGCCTGACTTAAATTTAACATTTATATAATTTAGTTGAATGAAAAACAAAAAAAAAATCATAACAAAAACTTAAAGAACAAAAAAAAAATGGCAATGATTTTAAAAAAGAAATACATCACATAAAATTACTTATTAATAAATTAAGTTGGTCAGATAGGATTCTATTTCAATTATTTTAAATACAGAACAAGTTTTAGAATTAAAGTTCTTATTGTTTAGTATACTGGAGTTTTAGAAATAGATTTAAAGCTTAGAGTTCATAAACTTCTTACGATTTTTAAAACATTCCTCTTTATCCATTGCTTGCCGTTTGGAATTCAGTGTTAAATCCCCCGATGATCCTGTGGTCTTCAATATAGAAAAAAAATGATGTTTCATTTCTTTTCCTTTTTTTTATAACCACTGAAGAAATTGAAAGTGCATCTTTCAATCCCTTCATCTCCAACTCTCTGACTTAACACATCTCAGTCTTCTCTTAAATTTTCTTCACTCACTAAAAATTTATTTCCAAACTTTTTCTTTTATATGTAACTTTCAAATCCAATTGACATTACGTCATCGATGATGATGATCCTTTGATTGAGGTCTGATTTCCTGATGGATTTCTTTCATTGGCCATTAGTTTCTATTATTTTCCTATCTGACCATTGCTTATACATTTAAATGCCCAAGAGCTAGTTCACTTGGATTAATTAAAATTATCATTTCCATTTTTTCAATAATATTAATTAATTTTTTTTGTACAAACTTAGATATATTTTTATCTTTAAATCTTTGCTGACAATTTAGTTTTAAAATACTTTTTCTTTTTTTTTTTTTTAATAAAGTTTCTTTTTTTAATTTCTCATCTGTGCGATTTTATATATATATGAGTTTAAGATAGAATTAATTTTCAATTTTTATGTCTTAAAAAAAAAAAGTTTTTAAATATGAACTTTTTATTTTAATTTTATGTTTAATAAAAAAAAATAATGTAACGGCGTATGTGCCCGTTACAATATATATATATATGTAATATTCAAATGTATATAAGTATTAAATACAGAAAATTCACACGAATTTAAAGTTATTTTATTACATATATATATATTTTGGAATTGGAGTAACAGTAATCATATGCAAAGTAAATACTGCTGATAGTAATATGTGAAATATAATTATAAATAATCTATCTATCTACCTACCTATCTACCTACCTACCTACCTACCTACCTACCTACCTACCTACCTACCTACCTACCTACCTACCTACCTACCTACCTACCTACCTACCTACCTACCTACCTACCTACCTACCTACCTACCTACCTACCTATCTATCTATCTATCTATCTATCTATCTATCTATCTATCTATCTATCTATCTATCTATCTATCTATCTATCTATCTATCTATCTATCTATCTATCTATCTATCTATCTATCTATCTATCTATCTATCTATCTATAACGTGTGAAACTCTTATTAACATACATATATCATTAAAAGCCAGTCAACACTTAGACAAGTGGTTTTTAAAGTGGTCAATATCGACCCCCAGGGGTTGTTTTTCACTTTCAGGGAGTCTGGGTCAGCGACAAAAAAATTTGGAGGTCCACGATATGTAAATGGGGTCCACCCACCAAAATCATTACTTCAAGCACTTCGTAAACTTTTAAGTAGATATTTTAAATTTGAAGTAATTAATTATATTAATAGGTATGATAAGTTTTGAATTTTGTTATTCTAATTCTTGTAAATCATAAAAATTACAATATAACTTCTAAAAATAAAGACAATCGTAATTTTTACAATGTTTTTTATTGAAAATTATAATTTTTTTAATTATCACTGCATTTCTTGCTGATATGCGTATTATTAAAATATGACAAAAGTAAAAATTATTGGGTCCCAAGATTATTTAGGTATCTGCTTCGTAGTGTTTTATAATTACCTACAAGTTTCTACAAGTTTTCATACCATCGAGCAAATGCAAGTAGTGAATAAAGTTTGTTCATACTTGTTTAGACCAAAACTTTTGAACAGACGTTAAATTAGGCAATTATAAATAGGAGTGTTACAATCAAACATTGATTATTTCTATTCTGAATTTTGAGAAGAAAAGTGGTTGAAAAATATTAACTTTATTTAGTGCAAAACACAGATGCAAATCAAAGTGAATCAAAAACATGTTGTTTAGGAGTATATAAAAAAAGTAAATATAAACTTTGAGTTAGTTAGTCATCCAGATTCCGATCTCGGCCGCAATTTTAGTTAAATATTTCAAATAAACGTAATACCTGTTAAAACATATGACCAAAAACTAACTGCATGCTCAAACAAAAAATTAAATATCCAAACAAAGAAATAGTCAATGCTTCAGATATAGTAAAAAATAATTATTTCCTACTTTTTAAGATTGCTTTTGTTTGTGTAGGTGGTTTTTTTAAAGGTTTTGTATTGAAGTATATTTTTTCCAATTTTCATAATACTTAGTTTTAAAGTAAGTGCCTCAATAGAGTCTTACTCCAGTCAATTAATTTTTTTTTTATCTTATGAGATTTAAATAGCTTGTTTTTTGTCGACAGATATCTTCTACTCAACATGGCAGAGGCTAGAAAAAATGTAGGCAGTATAGCATTGATTATTTGAAGTTTGGCTTGATTCCATCACTGTCAGACAAGCATTTATTTGCCTATGCATCTTTTGTGCTATGAAATTGTCTAAACTGGATGTTCATCTGAGAAGATTGCATCCTGATAAAACAGGTAAAGATTTGATATATTTTAAAACACTGAAATAAAAACTTTAGAAGAGAATCATGCTAAACAGCATGTTTGTGTCAATGCCAAAAAAAGATGACGATGGTTTGTTGGCATCTTACAATATTTTATTACTCATAGCAAAATCAGGAAAGCCTCACACTATTGAAGAACACCTGATTTTTCCAGCCATTGAGGAGGTTTTAAAACTGTTCTACATAAACATGCACATGATATACTTAAAAAAATTCCTTTGAGTTACAACACAGTTCAAAGCCATATTGATGAAATGAGTCATGATGAGGAAAGCTTCTTGTGTAATTATCTAAAAACAAACCATTTTCACATTCAAGTCAATGAGGCAACTTTCACTGTTAATGAAGCACTATTAATGGCATATGTTCATTTGGTTATGGACCAAGAAATTAATCAAGAATTGCTTTTTATGAAAATTTTGACAATAGATACCAACTGTGATTCAATATTTAATGTTTAAAAAGCCTATTTGATGGAGAAAGTGATCCCCTTAACAAATATAATATTGGTAGCAAATATAATATTGGTAGCAGCAGATAGAGCACAAGCCATGTTTGGTCACTATCACATTTTTACAAGCTACTAAAAACAAAAAGTACCTGTATATTTGCAATTCCTTCATCATTCAACACCAACATTTAGTAGCTAAAAATATAAGTATCAGATTGAATCAATCTCTCTAATTCATCATAACAGCAGTAAACAAGATTCATAGCAACATGTTAAATTCTAGGTTGTTTGAGCAGTTGTGTGAAGAAAATAATATCGATTACTTCTTCACACTGAAATACACTGGCTCTCAAAAGTCTTATATTTGAAAATATTTGTTTCACTTTTTGAACCCATTTTAGAGTTTTTGGATAAAAAATCCCATTATGAAAGAAAATTTAATAAAATGGAAACCAGATATTGCTTATTTAACAGATTTATTTGCTAAATTTAATGAGATTAATGTGCAGTTACAAGGAGAAAGCCTGAATTTAATAAAAACCCAAGTTCATAATTTCATCTTTTCTTGCTAGAATTAACCTATTCAAACAAAACATTGGAAGGCATGAATTTTCACAGTTCCACAACTTATCATTGACAAACATTCAGTATGATGATATTTTGGCATTTGTTCAACATTTAAATGCATCCAGACTTTAATACCAGGTAGGGAAATACCACACTGGGTTATCGATCTGTATGGTGCAATTGAAGAATCGGATATTGCACTACAAGAAGAATCCATTGAAATAAACACTAATGAAGAACTTAAGGTGCAATTCAAAAAGAAGTATCAGTAATCCTGGCTTTAAAAATGTAGCTAATACTTATCATGCATTATGGTGTATTGCAAAAAAAATTTTGATAGCTTTTCCATCTTCATACCTCATGGAAAGAGGTTTTAGCACAGTAACTAATCTGCTGACAAAAAAAGAACGAGGAGATTTAAGGCTATACTTCAGTCATTTAACTCCAAATATTAAGCAAATTCTATCAGAGAATCAACTTTATCTCTTCCATTAACACCATTAATTAATGTATTTTTAGTTTTGAATATTAGCTTTATTTTATGGTTTTGTTACTAAATTCTGATTTTTGTTCCAAAATCCAAATATTTACAGTTTTGTGCTAAATTTTAAAGATAATTTTAATTTATACTTTTTTTAAATTTTGACTCCTTTAATTTTGTTTTATTTCATGTAAAAATAAGATTTTTAATTTAATTGTTTCAATAAAGGTCTGAATAAAAAAATTAAGTTCAGTTATTTACAAAGCCCTATCAAAGTGACCAGCACTAAGTCAGCTGTTAAAACATATTTGATGATATAAAGTTTGGAAATTTAATATTAGGCAGGAAGGGAGTCTACAGCAAAAAAATAATTCGGAAAGTGATCCACAGGACAAAAAGTTTGGAGACTTCTGACTTAGACAATCCTAATATCAATAACAACCAACAAATTTAAATTGTTGACAAGGCAACCTCCTTTTAATAATACAGTCAGAATCCCTCTTTCTTAATGATCCAATATATTTATATAGACACCAAAGATTGTAACTTGACCACAGAGATTGAAATTATTGATGCAAAGAAGTTTAAATTAGGAAAATATAACCTGTTCTGTATGCAGATTAATAAATAATCCAATTATAACATTACAAACTGCAATTACAATTTTCAAATTGCATCCAAAATATTATTTAAGTAATAAGTGAAATAATGCTCAAGACAAAATGGGTTTGTAAGTAATCATTAAAAGCCAGTTAACACTTAGACAATCCAATATCAATAACAATCAACAATTTTAAACTGTTGTCAAGGCAACCTCCTTTTAGTAATAAAGGTGAAATCTCACCTTTATTAATAGACTGATATATATATAATATATTTTTGTACTCTGTTTAGCAAAGAGTGGGTATCTTAGATTCTCAACAGAATAACCATGATTATGACACATATCCATTGAAAGTATAGTATACTCAGTTTGATTAATATATTTAAACTGGTATTTTTATATTATGATGTATGTATATACATATAACAAAACAATCAAGATTATCTATATAATATCATTTACAAATTTTCTTGAATCACCTTTTACTGTGCAATAACATAAAATTTATTCCTTCATATTTTCTTATGGTTTTGACCAACCAGCAGTCTTCTTCAAAGCTTCACTGTTCAAATGTCATACAATTAGTACATATTTACATATACATAAATAGATATAATTATAAAACATATTAGTATAATGCTTTAAGGAATACAAATAATTTAAAGAACTCAGTAATTATGTATCTTTATAAATTTTTAACAATTTTATAAAGATTAATCTTGTTTTTGATTCTTATTTTTGTTTGTGTTTAATATATATTGTAACATAAATTAAAAGTGATCATTGATCCATTGAAACTTAATTATAGTGATCAAAAGAATTAAGATAAAATATTATCATTATAAATATTTTTACCTGAGTCCAAAGGCATTGTAACCAAAAATATATGAAAACATCAAAATGCTTATCTCAAACATATTGCCATTGTAACATAAATAATGTAGATCAAAAGATCTGATCCCAAGTATCAAAAATCCAAATATTATTAAAATCTCAAAAATTCAAATATTATAACTTAATAAACGAAAAATGGTAACTTAAATTTTATATCAAGAAGAAAAGAATTATTTAACCTGAGTAGTGGTTATTAAACAAAAGATCAGACTGAGTTATCAATCATATTAAGGGTCATTGGATTAAATGAAACCTATTTCTATAATTAGATTTCTCAAGATATCACAATATCAATAATAAGAAACCATAATGCCTGGAGACTAGTCATTTAAGGTGTCTGGCCTATTTCAAATCCTGGTTAGGCAGGCATTGTATCATCAATAAACAAGTAGAAACTATAAACAAATTATTAAGAACAAACTACTATAACTCAGGAAATAACATCAAGTGGGTGAGTACACTGGTAACTCAATAAAATATCTTCTCAGGTCTACAGATGGTAGATTTTATTCACTTTCATCTCTTGGCTTGATGTCAAGTGCATATTTAAATAAATAACAAGTGAATATGGTCTAGAAGGGCACCACTAGATTATCTGAACCTAGACACAGTTATATCTTATAACCTTTTTACATGTACCAGGTTTGAATCCCTTTTTGGTACTTTATTTCTAATAAAAATGGAGGATTTTACTTTTAGACCCATATCACTGTATGCAATAATATTTAGGTAAACATAAAACATCTTTAAACTAAGGTGGAGTATATAAAATTCATTAGACAGAAATCATTTCTTTGATCTTAACATAATAAATGCGCTTCAATATTTTTTTTATAAGTTTTACTAGCTCAGATTATATTATTAATTTAGGATGACAATTCACTCATCCTTGCATGAAATAGATGATGGGATGGTGGTTATTACAATTATTCACAAATGTCAACTAAATACCATGAAATTACTATTTATTTAGGGCCTTTAAACATTTATCTATCTCATTAATTAAAACGTGATGATGACGATGATGACAATGATAACGATAATGGTTTCAACCACAGCTTTAGGAATAAGCCTAATCATAAACCTAATTTTTATAAAGAAATTAATAATTATTGGTTAATCTTAGTATATCTAATTGGAACTTAAATAGCTAATATTCATCTTGATGATGAATGATCACAACTAATAAAAAAAATACTCTTAACAAAATATATACGCCTCATTTAATTAAAACAAATTAAATTTATTACTGCATTTCTAACATATACATAAAAATTTCTATATCTACATGAAAATTTATATTAACAATAACAACAATAATCATAATCGACTGTTTTAAAATCATAACATTAATTTTAAAATTTCCCCCCTTTCCCGTAACTGGTATAATTTTATATTAAATTAAATTTGCTAAGATTCTCACTCCACCAGAAAATATCTCAAAAAAAAAAAAATAAACACTTTTTTTTTCTCTCTTTCTCTTTTGCACACATACCTTTATAATCTAACATGTAAAGTAGAATGACAAAAAAAATGTTAGTAGAAGTGAAAGAGCAAGATTTCCAGAACAAGTTTTAAATTATTTTTCTCCCCCTCCCTTCTACCCTCTGCAATGCTATACTTTAACTTAAAATAAAAATCTAATATTTTTAATACTGCCTATTATTTCACATTCACACACAATTACATATATGCAACAAGTATTATTATATTATGTATGTGTGTGTTTTATCCCCATAATAACAAAAATATTATTTAAAACAAAATAATAATATAAAAAAAGTTACATATTAATAACCTTTCATAACTTTAGGTTAATAGACAATCATAATTTTAGTACATATAAAATCATTAATGAAGTTTATGTTTATCATTATTAAAAAATTCTTGGTTTCAAATGATCTTGGTTGTTTTAAAAGTTCTTTAAACAAAAATATACCACTCTGTTGCTAAAATTTTTCTAAGTCTCTGATATTATAAAGAAAATATATATATAAAAAATTTATACTACCAGTTCTATTCTTTGTAGTGACTTTCAATGAGTCAAATTTATCTTGTTTAATGTCTATATTTTTGCAGTTACCATTTCCGTTTTTCTTTGGAACAATCTCTTTCTTGAGGTGTATAATTATTTGATGATGATGATTCCATTGAGGTTATTTGCTTTAGTGGACAATTTGGAAATCATTATATTAACTATTTTTCTCTTCCTGTCAAGCATGATTCTTTTAGTGGATGAAGTACAGCAGTTGTTTTCACATTTATAATTTTTTGGGGGTTTAAACTCAGTTACTGGAACAATTAATTGGACTTGATGATTTAATATTTATCAGTAGATTACTCTTTTTTCCTGATCACCTTCAAATGCAGGTGAATGTTTTCTTCTTTCTATTTAAAAAAACATCTTATTTCTCTCGGTCAGTTGAAAGGTGTAGAATATTATTTTTCAGACAAGACATCTTTTTTTTCCTATATGATGTGCTAGTTGATGATGACTCTGGGAATTTCCCCAGACGAAATATTTTTTTATTTTAACCTGCCATGCTGTTTTTCATCTTCACAAAAAAAAACTTTATATTAAAAATGATTTTTGGAATTGATATCTGCTGAATTAAAAATGCTTGTCTTTTAGTTTCAAGATTTTTAGAATTCTCTAACCTATCAACTGATTTTCCAAACTGCTTTTATATCCGATTTTTTTCTATTTTTGACCACCTTTTTTAATTAGATTTATAACTTATTTTCAATCAAATTGTTTTTTAGCTGGATAGTATGAAAAATCTCACTATCCTGAGTTTTAGACAAACTTTTGTTTTGAAGGAAAAAATAGTCTTAATCCTTTTTTACACCTATGTAACATCTCAAATTTGAGCTTCTTTCTCTTGATCTTAGGATGAGACACTTTTAAAATTAGACTTCTCACATCGTCTCTTAAGTTTTAACAGAAAAACAACCCTTATAATACAAAATTGTTGAGTAAAAAAAATAATTTAACAGATTTAATCCTTCTTTTTCAATATATAATAAATGTAAATTTATGTATATAATATATCCAAACACACACTGCCATTATTCAAATCATTTATAAACTGGCTGACTAAAATAATCTGAATGATCTTTTTTTCTTTCTAGAAATTTATAATTTTAATATCCAAATTTAAATCCTTTACCTTCAAATCCCAAACTATAACTCTTAAACCCCAAATTACAATCATGGACAAAGAACAAAAATAGAAATAGAATAATAAAATAGAAATAGAATAAAATATTAGAATTTAGCAAATGTAGGTTAGCCTTGAAGAGAGTTTAATATTTGAAATATACAAGAACAATTAAACAGCTTACACACACACTGCCTATACATATGCGTTATTACTTTACTTTTTAACAAAAAAAAAATTTAAATATTGAATAGTTAAATGTGTGTATTACTCTTTTTGAGTTTTTTATCAACACACAAACAATTAAAGAATATAACTGTTGTCCCACTCTTTCTGCCTTAAGCTTTTAAAACTTGATCTTGTAGGGTTTAAACTTGGATGCCCTACGGCTTCCTTTTTATATAAAATGTGATGATGATTTTTGTTTTACATTTTCTTTCATGCACATTACTACAAATTTAGCTACTGACTAAATTGTAATGGCACAACATATATATGTATATGAGACCATTAATGAAGGTGGGATTCCACCTCTATTGCTAAAAGAAGGTTGCCTTGACAACAGTTTGAAATTCTTGATTGTTATCTATATTGGGATTGTCTAAGTGTTGACTGATTTTTAATGGTTATATATATATATATATAAATAAAATTAAAAGTCCATTATGGAATAAATATTATATTACATTTAAATATCAGCCTTTCAAGCTAATTGTGCATGTGCTTTTCACCAGTGTTAATAATAAATGAATATTTCCATTCCCAATACAAGATATAATATTTATGAAAGAATAAAATGAATCCATTTATTCTTATTATTAAAACTCGTGAAAAGCTGAAAAGCGCATGCACAATTAGCTTGAAAGGCTGATATTTAAATGTAATACAATTGTAAACATAGCACTATATAAAAATAAATGCTTATTTAAATAAATATTATAGTAAATAATAATAGTGAATATAAGGATATTATTATACTAATAAAACTATAACAAATCACATAAGTATTTAACTGAAGTTATATTCAATATTATTATTATATATACACAGTAAAGAACTTTTAGTTTTTAATAATTTAATTTATTTTTATCACATAAATTTTTACAATACAACTTTAATTATACATTATTTAATTATAATATAATTAGACATTTCTAGTTTTTTCAAAATGTGTGTATATATATATAACCTTATCTCTTTTTAATTGTAAAAACTTATTGAGTTAAAGGTAGGTAAGGTTGTATAAAAAAAGAATTAAACGTTTTGGAAAAAATAGAAATGTATAATTATATTATAATTGAGTAATGCATGATTCAAATTGTAATGAAATAATTAAAATGATAAAAATGAATTAAATTATTAAAACGTTTAAAAGTTATATAAATGTAAATATATATATATTAAAATATAAAATAATTTATGCACTAGAAAAAAAAAACTCATTTTATAAAATTGTTAAAAATTTATATATATATATAATTACTACGTTAAATAGAATATTTGTATTTTGTAAAATCTATAATGTAAAGCATTATGATAATGTGTTTTATAATTATATCTACCTTTATTTCACCTTTATTGTTAAAAAGGAAGTTGCCTTGACAACAGTTTGAAATTGTTGATTATTATTGACATTAGGTTTGGCTAAGTCTTGTCTGGTTTTTAATGACTATTTGTATACGTATAAATATGTAGTAATTGGGTGGTCATGTATATTTGAGTATTTTTAACTGATAAGGTCTTCTGATCAGTCAAAACTGTAAGAGAATATCAAGTGAATATATTTTATTTGACTGCATCGTTAAAGGTGATTAATGTAAGTATATAAATGGTATTATGCAGATATAGACAAATCCATGCATAAAAGAATAAGTACAAAGACAGAATACTTCCAAAATAATCAAGGTTCTATAGTAACAAATTGGGCTCAGTCTAATAATCTTTAGTATAATCATTTTAATTCCAAGAGAAAAAAAATTAAAATAATAAAAATTAAAGGTAAGTCTTGAAGTGGCTGTTTAAATCAATCTGTGAAACAGAAATATGTCCACATATGCAACATGAATTTTGTTTAATATAGTTACATGAAGATATTTTTTCATTATCTGCAGCAAATTCTTTCTTAAAGTGTTCATTACCTCCTAATGGGTTTTAATTATATGTTATTCTTAATTACATCTTAACTGCTGGAGAGGTAAATGTCATCTCAGATATTAATATATAGTGGAACCATGAATAAAACAATATCTAGCTACAAGACTTTAATTATATGCTATCCAAAACAAATGTAAACAAGCAAACAAAAATGTGGATAAATAGACAAAAACAAAAACACTAAACATCATATTATCATCATTCTTTATGCTTACACAAGCTGTTAATACAGTGACTGCAGTATGGATAGTTTTGCCTCTATGTAAAAAAAAAAAAACATTAAAATTTGAAGTGTTACACTGTCAAGTTTTTTTTAAAAAAGTAAAATGTGTTAATAAATTTTACTCTACACCATTGCATCACATACTAATATATATTATAACTAACCAACTCTCTGAGTGCATGTGGTGAGAGTGCAGTCAATATTAAACAAGTATGGTTGAGAGAATACAGTTGAGAAAGTGCACTCCACACACAAAAGATAAAGAATATTAGCAAGAATTATTTACTCTATTCACATCACTAATAATAGTAAACATATTCTATTTAGTTTGCATAGCTTTGTGTGATTCTAATTATACTAATATTAATAACATCTCAGGGTATTTTCATAAACCTTAATAGTCAAAATAAGAGTCATAGATCACATGACCCTATCTCTTAAGCTTGTAAGTTATAAACAATGAGGATTGCCAATTCCTCTACAAGCTTTATAATAAATGCTTAGCCAAATCCAGCACTTAAAATATCTCTGTCAGGAACCCTGACACCTCTCTGAGGAGTGCCAAAGCATGAAATCATGGTCAGGAGTTTGGGGGGGGTTCCTGACAGAGATATTTTAAGTGCTGGCTCTGGCTAAGGATTTATCATAAAGCTTATAGAGGAATTGGCAATCCTCATTGTTTATAAACCTTAATAATATAATCTGGTGGTATTATTATAACTTTACACCAAATGTATAAATGTGTATATAATGGATGAATAACTATTATTATAAATACTTTCAGTGTTTTATATTCTCACTCTTGGGTTAGGCTGGTTTGGATCAAACACTTAATCTCAGGGTTCTTAATAAAAGATAACAATTACTATTTTGAAAAATTATTATGCTAACTGATTTTAAAAAGATCTATCCTTGATGTGATGATAGGAAAGTGATTTTCTTGGACCTACACATATCAACAAATTTAATATTAAATTGGAAATGGTTCAAGTAAATTGAATAAAAAGTTATTACTTCTTAAAATGAAGTGTAACTGTGGCCATATTCATTTATTGATATGTAGATGATGATAATTTTCAATGAACAACAAATAGTCATTTAATAAAACCAATTATAGCAAGTAATTTACTAATTATAAACTATTATAAAAATATTTAAGCAAATATAATCATAATAACAATAAGTTCTCTGAAAATATTATTAATCATATTGCACTGTTTATAAACCTTTTCTACTTAGGTTATAAATACTTGTGTTATCAAACCATGATGTGACAATAAAACACTCCATTGGAGATGATTGTATGGTGTTTTTTTATATGTCATAGCATCAGCCAGGAGCCAAACCCACAACAACCATCTGCAACCAACTCCTACTAGCAAGGCAGCTGCGCTGACCTCTTGGCTAACAATGCTTGACAATTGTATGACATTTATTTAAAACCTAAGCATTAACTGCAGATAAAGAGCAAAAATATTTTATTGCACCCTTAAGTATGTTAATAATAATAATAGTAATAGTAACACTCTCTTTTCATGAACGTGTCAAGCATTTATCAAACTCATATTATTTGTAAAATATAGAAATATTAACGAGACCTGACCATCACAGGTGCTGGTGGCATGACATAATATATGTTTTAAGCTTACAATAGAGTTAAAACTTCAACACAATATTGTTAGAAATCGATCTCAATTAAACAATGTTTGTTATTAGCATATATATTATTTATTGGTTTATATGAGTACCTCTTTGACAAAATAAGATGGATAACCTTTGTGACTATTTAATTATCTATTCTAAATACTTTTTACTATAGAGAATATGAGGTTGATTTAAGGGATTAATAAACCATATGAGAGATTAAATATTAACTTTAAATTTGCTTATTTTACCTTAACTTAAAGTTTAACACAATTGATTTTCAGTTCATATTAGAATTACAAACACACATTTAGACTAAATTCCACTGATAAATACACTGTATTACCTGTATTTTCTTTGTATTGCTTTTTTGTCAGAGAAATTTTAATAAACCATAATATTAATAATTTTTAAAAATATTAAAATCATTAAACAAATTAACTAACTATATGAGCTGTATAAAATTTATAATCTACATTAAATAAATAAATGTCCGAGAAATTTTTTTCAGGTGCACTTTTAATTATCCTAAATGTGTCAAAATATTATTTAGTGTTTCTATAAAGTGATAAATTCCACAAAGATGCATTCAACACATTTAATCCAGATAAGGAAATGATTAATTATGGAAGCAGAGATTTATGTCAGAAATTTATTAATATTGTCTCCAAAGCATTTAACAAATGAACAATTATTTATTCATACACCTGCATATATTAACGTAGCAATTAATCTATTTAAAGAAATAGCTGTCATACATTTTAACACCTCTAGGTGTATGTATGAAGGTATAGTACCTATGAATATAAATCCATTACCTTTAATTCCTGTGGCTATAGTACTACACAAACATTAATCGACTGGTTAAATTAGCTTTACAAGAATATTTAAGGTCTTAAGTAGCTTTCCACCATTATAATATGCAGCAATTTTTTGATCCACCACTTCAAATCAATTTTACAATGTTCATCTAGAGTTTAGGTCATTTTCATAAAAGATAAAACCAAGCAATTCATTAATCTATTGACTCCAAGTTGCTTATAAGTCTTATCTACTGTTTTAGGTAATTTTCACAAATATAAAATTAAACCATAAGTGGATTAATGTATGAGTTTTTTTTTCTACATTACAGGTTTTTTTTATACCTGCACTCCAATATATAATATAAAAGGGGTTTGAACTCAGACTTTCACATGGCATTCAACTATCCAATCAATGTATGCCAAAAGGCTTGCACTGAGTAGCAATATGTATAGAGAGTTTTGCCCTTTTTAATAACAAATTATAAGCAAGCATAAGAAATGGTGATCACGTGATGTTTCTTGATTGAAAACCAATCTTGCCTAATAAGATAGTGGTGGCTATATTTATTAAAGTACCAAAAACACCAAAATGTATAGGTACTGAACTGAATTCAGACCTATATGACTACATAAGCTAATGAATTTGGATTAAAAATATTATGGTGTTTTTAATTTAAGACCCACAGTTTTGTAGTTAAGTAGAGATAAGGTGTGGCTGCTGAAGGGTTGCATTAGATTCTAAGATCTAGGTGCAGTGCTCTCAGATTCAAGGCTTCTCACTGATGAAGGCCACAAACCAGAAACTAGTTTGGGGATATTGGATGTGTAGGCACTAGATAGGGATTTTATTGACAAGCCTTCTGGCATCCATTGATTGCTGTGCCTTGCACTAAGTGACAATACATATAGAGAGTTTGGCCTGTTTTAATAACAGTTATAAGCAAGCATAAGAAATGGTGATCATCTGACATGTTTATACAGACACTAAAAATTTCAACTTGACCAAAGAGTTTCAGATTAATAATGCAAAGAAGTTTAAACAAACCTCATTAATCAGACAGTTTTTAGTGACTATAAAACAAATCAGACCATAGATAAGGATGGTACCACCTTTATTGTTAAGGGGTTGCCTTGACTACAGGTTGAGTTTGTTGATAGCTTAAGGGTTGATTGTTATCATATACATTTATAAACATATTAAAGCAGTGAGCACACCTGGGTCTCTTTTTACACGGATTTATTTAACATGATTTTGAAGTTATGCGATTCATGTTTCACCGGAAGTCAAACTCCGATAATGCGCTATTACTTTAAATAATAAATTTTGCACACTTACGTTTATTGAAAGTAATGGCACATTATTGGAATTCGATTTTCATTTTAGTAATTTCAATATTTTCAGTGCTTTATAATAACAAGATTTTATGCAATAATGTAATTAAAATTATGATTTCTACATTTTATGTATACACATTAAATTTTACAAGATTATAATGTAAATTTGTTCAAACATTGTGTGTGTTAATTTTGCACTTTAAATCATATTCTGTTTTTGCTTTTTAAAAAAGAATGTAATCAATTATTAATCATTTAGTGTCCTCAAGTTTATTTTTAAAAGGTGAGTAATCACAGTGAAATGAAATTTGATTTTTAAATGGAAGTAAAAATTAAAAAATTAAAGACAAAAATAAAAGTTTAGATACAGAAGAAAATGTAGAAAAAGATAATGAAATAGAAGTGGAACCTGTTCCTTTCACTGCAAAAATGATTCGAGAAGGTCTTCAACTTTCTAATCAATTGGCAAATTATTTTCTTATAAATGACACTAATCACGAACGTTCTCTTAAATTCCAATGAGAGCTAAATGGTTGTATGTCTGGATATCACATTCATAAACAATTAATAAAATCATCATCTCAAAGATTAATTACTAATTACGTTGTCACCAGAAAACAACACAACATGAGAGTAATGTTGGTGCTAGTTGTATTTCCTCTTGTGAAGAATCAAAAACCAGTTTGCAAATGAACTTGTTTACCGGTAAATAGCGATAATAATTAAAACGTGTATAAAAAAAATGTATCCATAAAAATACATATTGTTTTGAATAAAATTAAATATTATAGTTAAAAAATAGTTTAAAAAGTTTGTCTTGTATCAACTTTTTTCAAATTTGAAATTTTTTATTAGTCATATTTTATTTCCTTATTTTTTTTTGCATGTATTTTAAAGTGATTTTACGTTGGTACTTTGCTTTTACACGAATTTTGAAAAATCACAGACCGCATCCCCCCTTTTTCAATGTAAGTTACGTCTATTTTTGCGTGATTTTGTTTGTGCGTGTTTTCTGAGGAACCTATCTATCGCGTAAAACGAGACCTAGGTGTAATTGGATTTATTGTCTTAATAGCATCAATAGGTATCAATCTTTGCTCTATTTTATAAACCAATAAATTTTTTTAGTTCATAGTTATGATTATTAATTTATACATTATAATAATGTTACAACATATATTAATAAAAAAATTTGTGTTATGTGGAAAGCTCATATCTTTTATTTTTTGTTTATTACTCTTTCCAAATTTAATGTTCTGCATTTTGTGTAATAAAATGTTTTTTGAGCTTACTGGTAAAAGTGTTATAAATTTTTATAACATATTAAAAGTTAATGCTGACTAAAAAATCTCGAAACAATTAGAGAGATTTTATGGTAGAATGTTTACCTTAAATTCACTATTTAAGAATCTAAAGTCATGAGTTCAACTTCTAAGTGAATATTGTCACTATGCATATGGTCTAGAAACACCTGAAGAAGAGTGGAGAATACTACTACTCGAAACATTGTGTAATTACTAACCTGTATTGTCTATTTGTGTGTTATTAGCAACAAGTTGTTTGTATTTGGAAAGTTTAAATAAAGTTTAAAATTTTCTATACATTCAACATCCACTCATAAATGATGAAAATAGTCCAACATATCACATCTTAGATCACTATTATGTTTCTATAAGAGACAAAAGCTATTGGGGAAAAATATTGCCCAGAGCTTAATTAATAGCAAAGAAAATCAGATATTTCACTATTTGTTTTTATTTTAAAAGTACAGTAGTTAGATTGTTTCATGTACTTATTGCTTCAGTAAATACATTGAATAACCACACACACACACAGCAATATATATGAATGTATTTCCCCTATTTATTATTAAGAATTATATTATTTGTAAAATTTTGTTTATAGTATAATGTTTTTTTTATTATTATTACTGTATATATAGAAAGCATTTATTCTATTTGTGTGCATGTTGAAAAGTTATTGTCCATTTGCATGTACATTTTCTTTTCCAATCAATGTTTATCAACAAAATGAGTTACTATATACTAACTTTTCTCAACTATACTCTTGCATACAGTGCACACTTTCTATGTTACCATAAAATGTAGAAATAAATCCATATTATCAAATTTTCAGAAGAAATACAAATATATTTGTTACAACAAAACTTATGTTACTAATAGCTCTAAGTATGCAACAAAACCTTTTCTTTTCATTTTAAGTGGAACAACACAGTAAAGAAAAGATAATCTTGCCGTCATGACTCAGACTATACTTGGTAAGGTAGTGGGTTCCTAGAATGAATTTTTACTGAAATAAAATTGTTATGTCATTGTTGCAACAATTGTAGAATAATAAAACATATATTAGTAACAAGATTGTTTTCCATGTTATTTTGTAAATAAACTGTATTAGTTTTTTATTTTGTATCTGAACATAGCATCATTAAAATGAAATGCTTTAAGCTTTAATTAATTTAACAGATGTTCATTTTTTTTCTTTTTCCATATGTCATAGCATCGGCCGGGACGCAAACCCACAACTATCTGCAACCAACTACTTGCTTGCAAGGCAGCTGTGATGACTTCTCGGCTACGATGTTCATTTTCACATCACTAATTAATGAATAAACACAAGTGAAACAGTAAAAGACTATGATGTCTTTTGTGTAACTATTAATTAGAAAGTAAGTACATTTTTTAAAAGTTATTTTCCTCAAGGATACTGTGAGATACAAAGAGAAAAGGATAGTTTCCTGTTCAACTGTACTTTTCCCAACATTACACTTTTTTAAAAAAAGAATGTTATAATTTAACAAAGATTATTATTTCCAATCTTGAAAAGACTTTGTTTAAATGGAAAAAAAACAACTGAAAATTACGAGGAACTTTGTATTATTAAAAGGCACTTTGCCTTATAAAAGCATTTATAAAATTTGATGGAGGTGTCAATGATGTAACATTTTTCTATAATGAGCCATGTATAATCGTTGACATAATCTATATCTAAGTAACAGATTGTATATATATAATTCATACCCAACCTTATGTGTATACATGTAATTATTATTACATGCAATTATTCATATAACCTCTAACATAATTATGATCCCTATGGAATCATTGAGTATTTAAAGAAGTTTATCTTTGAAACGTAAAATTTGATGGAAGTACATTAATAATTCTTGTTAGTCATTCATTAAACAAGACATTATCTATTTAATGAATAATATTTTTGTATTGTAAATATTATTTATTAAACTGATCAAACTTGCTTGAAATAATATCGCTTATGCTTTACCTTAAATAAAAAGCAATTCAGCAGTCCTATTAATGAAGTGTTCATTTTGTTTTACTAAAATAATGATAGAATCAAAAATATCAATAAGTTTTTTTCCTTCTTATATATTGAAATAATATTTCAGGTTAATCCCTCTTTATATTAATTCTCTAACCTCAACTTTAGTGCAAGTAGATAGTCGATTGAAAATAATTCTGGGACTAAACAAGGAATGCTAGTGTGTTTATCTAATGATAGTAATAATAAGATCATGTATACCCGGGTGCCAAATTGTAACTATGACCAGAGATCATCATCCATGCTTATTGCTACAGGATATAATGAAGAAAGTAATTAAATTGTCTCAAAAAAATATAATGATACATTCAATTCAATTTATTATGGTCTTAATTTTGAACTTAATAATAGTTATGTAAATACTCTCATGATAAGTTATTACTGCTAACTAAATAATCTAGACCACTTTCTTCCACAATTTTATACAGATATATGATCTCCAGCGGTAATTACAATAATGTTGTGGATATTTCTGATATATAAATGAATGGAAATAAATCAGCAATCGATGAGTAGAACTCGTAACTTCTGTTTGTAATATATAATGTAAGATTATTATTTAAATTAAAGTAGGATAAAGAAATGTTATAAATCCTTCCCATTTAATCCCGCTACTATTATTTTCGTTCTCAGCATCTATCACTTTCAATAGTCGCAATTATATAACAGCAAATGTTTGTGTTATGTTCTCATTTATATCTTCTTAACTGACAACTCTTAATCCTATTTCATTAAATACACATATATGCCTTCCAACTAGCTATAGATTCATTATCATTATTATAATACTATTCCCCGATTTTAATACGTACACTATTTAACTTCCAAGCTAGCTCTCTTAGATTTAACCGAAATACTCAAATTTCTCAAGATTTTGATCTGCTAATGAGGTGCAATTACTAATGATTACAGTGCAATGGATATGATCCCAAAACTTGCCAAGTTAAATTTTAATGTGAGTTTACCAGTGGGAATCATATTAAACACCAAAAGCAGGAAAGGGATTTTATGTCTGCTCCTAATATTCATAACATTGCAACGAACCAAATAATTAAATTTAATATATCTAAATTGACTATTTTCTCTCGTTTTATTTTATTTTATATCATCTGTTTGCCACATTTAACTAGTACTGTTAAATCTATTACGTTTGAGGAGTCGGGATATTCTTTATCCCCACAAAATAATTGTTCCCCATTATTTAAAGAAAAAAAATTTCTTGGTTAATATTTTACAAAGGTGAATTATGGGAATCATTAGTGGAAGTAAATTATGGAAGTAAATCATGGAAATCAATCATGGAAATCAATCATCATAAGACAATTCATAAATTTAAATATGATCTGGTATTAGTTCTAGATATAGGTGCTAGACATAGGTTCTAGACACTTGAAATATTAAACACAAGACAGGCATGTAAATTCATAACAATAACAAATATGTATTATACTTAAACAAGAAAGAAACACACACACATATATAATGTCACTACAATCTCAAATATTATATTCATTGTAAAAAAAAAAAATCTACTTCTTTTGTATGAAATTTAATTTTAAAAAATTATAATAATAATAAAATATATATACTTTCAGATTATTTAAATTTCCTTAAACTTAATCAATATATATATATATGCACACAGATAATGAAGCTGTTAAACATAAGTAATATTAAACTTAATCACTGTTTTTGACCCATATTTTAATTTAATATTAATGCGCTTACTCTTATGCATGGAATCAGAATTCCGCATTTAAAGATAAATATGAAATTATCTTATAACTTTACACAAAGCCTATAAATTTCTTGGTCCCCCTTCATTACAACAATTATAAATTGAACTATTCCAACAAGCAATAATATCTTGGATTTCCTATTGTACTGGGTCGAACCGCTGAAACCACTTACTTATACGTATATATAAGTTTTGACCAGTTTCAAAGTCCTTCATAATACATTTATAATCTTATAAATGTTATGTGAATGAGCCGGCACATTCGAGCAAAATGGGAGATCTTATTGATAGCTTTAACTATTAACAATGGCCCACCTCAGCTGCTAGATTCAAACCCCTACTATCCAAATACTTTATTTGTTTCAGAGTAAACCCCGGGGTGCCAGCTAGCCCAAGGATTAACGTATTCAGGCAGTAGGCTCATAATCCAGCGCTTGAAACATTTCCTAAAACTAGCTCAGTCTAATTTTAATTCAATAATAAAATTATACAAAATTATTGGTGGAAAGAATTAATAAAAAAGGTTGGTAAAAAGAATTGACTGACAAATAAAGTTTAAGTTTAAAGACATTTTATTTTAATTAACATTAATTAAGTTTAAAGATAATTTATTACCCAACATTAATTGACCAAATTTAAACATCTTGATAATCTAATTTAATACACGCACATTTTTAAATTAACACATTATAACATATATCTGGTGAAAAGCATAAATAATATGTGACATCGTTAAATTATCTCACATTCCCACACACGCACATCAATAGTTCATTTTATGCATGCGTAAGAGTTCAAATTACTTTAGGCGGTAGGATTGACGAATTACAGCAGTGGCTACTACATATAAATGATAATAAATAAATGTTTACCTAGGATTTTTGGAACATGGATATTGCTTGTTGTTGACTGCTTCTGATGGAGTATATCTAAACGGTTAGATTTTGACGTTTCTTGAAGAGATTTTATGTGAATCCATTGGTTTTATTCTTGAAGACAGTTGAACGTTTGACGGAGGATTTCTGAGTTGTTATGCAGACATTATTTCACAGGCAGGTTTTGATGATCTTGTTGGACTAAAAAGGCTGAAGCACGAGCATATATTTCCAACAGCTGCTCAACAATGCATTTTTATTTCTGGATACATAATAGAAACTGTGCTGTTATCTGAACTGAACAAGACTGTCACTGGAAACTAGACTGAACAAACTCCGATAAAAATCTAGCTATTTATATCTGCAAAGTGTTTTTTGTTTTAATATCCTCCGGCAAATGAGTGTTGTCGAAATTTCATTGATAACTAATCCTTTGACAATGTGTTTTTGAAGATTGTTTAATTAGTAGTAGCTATTTCAAAACATGTTGTTTTTATATCTTTAGTAGCCCACCACTGTGTTTTTAAATATATTTCATTTCAATATTTATTTTCATGTGTTTTTCAATATGATTTTAACATGCATTTATTATATCTCTTATTAACAGCTTACATTTATTTACATTCGCATGCACATATATATTTTACTATTCTAAAATCAAAAATAGTTTTAAGATTATTTTTCTTCTTTAATTTAAATGAAGAGATTTATATATTTTTTTAAAGCTTTTAAATTGTATTTCAACTAATAATAATAAACTCTTTACTTCCTTTTTATAAAACCTTTAGTTTAACTTTTCTAACCAATACTTCCCTCCCCTCTTTTAATGAATCAATTTTAACTTTTATTTCAAAACTAATGATAGAAAACTAGTTGACTCTTATCTTTTCGAAAACAAACTGTAATACACTCTTCAACATTTAAATATGTTTTTCTTTTATGAAAGATTTTAATAATTTTTTTTTTTTAGAACAAAATTATTTTATATACATGTTCCAATTTGGCCTTGGCACATTACACCCTCCTCTGTTTTAGAGTAGAATGCGTCATTTTTGACCATTTTATCTCTTGCAATTTTAATTCTTGACTCTAAAGATTTATTAATTTATTATTTTTCTAAGTTAGCTTTTTAATATCTTTTACTTAACATACAAAGGGCAATCTGTTTTGACTATCCTTTCCTTCTATCTATGCCGAATACATTGCTCACAATGATCTAAATCATGGATAATGACCACCGGGACAAACTAATTTTGTGGCACAGGGATCTTTTGGAAACGACGTGGAAGCAGATTCACTGACTTACACCAACTTACATGTGTATAAAATTGAAACTTTATTTGCCAATTCTCTTGATCGGACTTGGAATAAAAAGGGTCACTGCGAAATGGCAGGAATTTTCAATTGTCCATTTTTGACTTACGCTTTGGAAAGAGGAATGATCCCTGACAAGTCCGTTATGGGTACTAAAATTTATCCAGTCAGCAGCTTTAAACGTATCTTTAACTAAATTTATTTCTATACTACCCTCATTCCCTTTTGCTCTAGATAAATTCCTACACATGTGTATACATGCAGCATAATTCTACACCTACTAATATTCTAGATATTGAGTTATTACTGGACTTGCTTACAGGGAATCTATACTAAATAAATCCCTATTTGCATGCATCATGAGGTGCAGCAGTGCCAAGAACATAACCTAAAAGGATATCTGGATAAATACATTTAAGATACGCATCATGAGGTATCGTATTTACCGAATATTACCAGTGTATGTGCGCGTATATACACATGTATACTTATACACTCTTAATTCACCTTAGATTGACTTTTATTTTTTTATTATTAATCTTCCAACCTTATTTTTAAATTCACATGAACAATATCTTACACTATTTATTTATATTACAATATTATTTATAACCCTTAAGAAACATTATTTAAAATATTTATTTACACTAATCTTATAATATTATTTTTAAATCATTATGAACATCTTTATTTAACATGCGTGTATTCAATAAAAAAAATCGATTAGTTTATTACGAGTCATTCTTCATTATTATTTACTATAGATTTATTTACGCTTATTTATTTAACTTGATTTTATCGATTTTATTTTAACTATTTGACCTACTTATTTATTTATGAACATTTTTCTTGATTAATATGTGCGTTGATCACTTTTCCTAAGTATTGACCACTTCAAATTCTTATTTTTCTAGAGTGCATTTTTAGTTTTTATTTTCATCATTAGGTAATAAATGTAATGTTAAGAGAAGTAGGCAGCAAAGTATAAGGCAATTCAACACACAGATAGATCTTGTGCTGATTCAAACCAACCCTCAATTTCTTGCAGAAGTGGTGACTACAGCATGGGCAACTGTTGTGCACAACAGATCCTGAAAAGGGACTTTGAGATTTGCGAATGGCAGGACTATCTCTACTGTACATTCGACTTGCTAAAATATTTATTTTATTTGGTTCTACTGGGAATTTTTCCTCCAGATTTATTACTTTTTATATGCCAGGACTTTTCTACTGGTGCATCATCATCAGTATTATTTATTCTTCGCACTACCCATCTGTAGAACAAAGTCACCGCAAAAAAAAACAACTCAGTCCAACAAAAGTCAGGCCTGAAATTTATATCTTTGCCCAAATACTCGCACACACCTCAATCCTAATTTAATACACTTTTTTTTAAATTTTATTTGATAATGTTTTATTTTCATTAATACTTTCATTATACACTTATTTATTTCATTTTTATTTTTAAAGCATTATTTTTACTCTCCTTTTTTTTTTTTTTTAAAAAAAAAAACATTTTCATTTTGCTTGTCTATTTTGATTTTACACATTTATTTTGTTTGCGTCATGCTCCGCTATGTTCTAGACTTATGAGCTGGGATATCAATATAATCGATAAGACATAATCGAGGGTTTTGACATAAATTGTTTTATAGTTGCTTTGACATTTTAAAAACTCTAAGATTGTTATTTTATTTTACTAAGACTAACTTTAATCATTTTTAATTATTCAAACTAACTTGATACTCGTTTTTTCATTTATTTCATTAAACTTTGTTAAACATTTTCCATTATTCCGAGTCCATGGTCGTTAATAACTAGGTCAAGCCGGCGAATCCATCAGATTACATATTTTTAATTTTTGTCAGGCGGTTCTTTCTTTTTACATACTAACTCTATAATATAAACTACCTTTCCTCTCTTATCTATCCCACTTTTATAATTTATTACTTTATCTCTTTCTCTTTCCGTTCTATTTTCAACTTTGTAAATCAGAAAACCTTGATATTTAGACAAACTCCGAATTACTTCAATCTGGGAATATTTTTTTCTACACTTTCTTTTTTTTAAATCTGTTTTTAAATCTACGAACACGAACGTTTACTTTAAACCTTTTATTTTTAATTCTTTGTAAAAACTCTTTTACGCTATCTTCTACCTTGAACTTATATCTCTCTTCTATTTCTTGGTCTACATTTGTTTCTACTTTATATGTCGCAACACTATTTGATTCTAATTTAATTTCTATGTCTTTTATCACCTCAACTTCCTTTTCATCTTCCTGACTTTCTTTAACTAAATCTACCTTTATAATTTCTTGGTTCTTCTCTACCTTTCCTGTAATTTCACATCTTATTTCCTTCATTTCTTCTTTTATCTTATTCTGGCCCATTTCGATCTGGTCCTTTAACTTTTCAAGCATTTCAGCTTGCCCTTCCAATTTACTCTTCATTTCATTATTTTGGTTTTTAAGCTCTTCGGCTATTTTTTTATATTCTTCAGCTGTTTCTTTTTGTTTTTCAAACATGCTGGTTAGTAAAGCTATGATTTCTCTTTTTTCCTTGTTGGGGCTATTTTCTATATTTTTACCTTGAGTCTCCATTTTGGCTTTATTTTTTTTTTATATAATTTATAATTTTAAACACTTTTTATCATTATTTTTAATACCGTATTTTATTCACTTTAATAAGTTTACTAATTATTATTTTATTTATTTCTTACTAAACTGGAAATACACGCTGACTCCACCCCTCCTTTGTCCATTTTTCTCTACCCGATCTTAATGCTTTAACTCCGCCCAAACACCCAACTGTCTCTGATTTAACATAATGATTTATTTCAACCAATGTAAATAGCATAAATCTCTCTTCATTTAAAGGAAAAAAAAAAGGTTTCGGTCAATTCTTTTTTTTTATTTTTAAATTAATACCACTTTACGTACGTAATTTCGCTTTTCTATAAAAAATTTGTCAAACAAGAAACACAGTATTTGATTACTATTGTTCCTTAGGTCCAGCCCCAAATGTTGGGAAAGCCATTTATGTACCGGGTCGAACCGCTGAAACCACTTACTTATACGTATATATAAGTTTTGACCGGTTTCAAACTCCTTCATAATACATTTATAATCTTATAAATGTTACGTGAACGAACCGGCACATTCAAGCAAAATGGGAGATCTTATTGATAGCTTTAACTATCAACAATGGCCCATCTCGGCTGCTAGATTCAAACCCCTACTATCCAAATACTTTATTTGTTTCGGAGTAAACCCCGGGGTGCCAGCTAGTCCAAGGACTAATGTATTTGGGCAGTAGGCTCATAATCCAGCGCTCGAAACATTTCCTAAAACTAGCTCAGTCTAATTTTAATTCAATAACAAAATTATACAAAATTAGTGGTGGAAAGAATTAATAAAAAGGTTGGTAAAAAGAATTGACCGACAAATAAAGTTTAAGTTTAAAGACATTTTATTTTAATTAACATTAATTAAGTTTAAAGATAATTTATTACCCAACATTAATTGACTAAATTTAAACATCTTGATAATCTAATTTAATACATGCACATTTTTAAATTAACACATTATAACATATATCTGGTGAAAAGCATAAATAATATGTGACATCGTTAAATTATCTCACATTCCCACACACGCACATCAATAGTTCATTTTATGCATGCTTAAGAGTTCAAATTACTTTACTCGGTAGGATTGACGAATTACAGCGGTGGCTACTACGTATAAATGATAATAAATAAATGTTTACCTAGGATTTTTGGAACATGGATATTGCTTGTTGTTGGCTGCTTCTGATGGAGTATATCTAACCGGTTAGATTTTGACGTTTCTTGAAGAGATTTTATGCGAATCCATTGGTTTTATTCTTGAAGACAGTTGAACGTTTGACGGAGGATTTCTGAGTTGTTATGCAGACATTATTTCACAGGCAGGTTTTGATGATCTTGTTGGACTAAAAGGCTGAAGCACGAGCGTATATTTCCAAAAGCTGCTCAACAATGCATTTTTATTTCTGGATACATAATAGAAACTGCACTGTTATCTGAACTGAACAAGACTGTCACTGGAAACTAGACTGAAAAAACTCTGATAAAAATCTAGCTATTTATATCTGCAAAGTGTTTTTTGTTTTAATATCCTCCGGCAAATGAGTGTTGTCGAAATTTCATTGATAACTAATCCTTTGACAATGTGTTTTTGAAGATTGTTTAATTAGTAGTAGCTATTTCAAAACATGTTGTTTTTATATCTTTAGTAGCCCACCACTGTCTTTTTAAATATATTTTATTTCAATATTTATTTTCATGTGTTTTTCAATATGATTTTAACACGCATTTATTATATCTCTTATTAACAGCTTACATTTATTTACATTCGCATGCACATATATATTTTACTATTCTAAAATCAAAAATAGTTTTAAGATTATTTTTCTTCTTTAATTTAAATAAAGAGATTTATATATTTTTAAAGCTTTTAAATTGTATTTCAACTAATAATAATAAACTCTTTACTTCCTTTTTATAAAACCTTTAGTTTAACTTTTCTAACAAATACTCCCCTCCCCTCTTTTAATGAATCAATTTTAACTTTTATTTCAAAACTAATGATAGAAAACTATTTGACTCTTATCTTTTCGAAAACAAACTGTAATACACTCTTCAACATTTAAATACGTTTTTCTTTTACGAAAGATTATTTTAATAATTTTTTTTTTAGAACAAAATTATTTTATATACATGTGCCAATTTGGCCTTGGCACACTATGAAAAGAAAATGGTATATCCAAACTTTTTAACCATGCTAAATAATTGGTTGAAATATAAAATAATAGTTTTATTTCCATGCATGCTAAATATTCACCGCTATCCCCCTGTAATGTTGATCATCATGTTACCACTCGAGTAACTATTTATATTTTGACAGGTGAATGTGTTGCCACAGCTTGACAATGGCTAATTTTATTACTTCCCATAAACTCTTACCACAGATCTGCCAGCCTTTAAATTAAAGTAACTCTTTGTCATCCTTCACAGTCACACACAAATCTGATTATAACCATCACCATATAATAGCAACTTTTATCCTATTTTGCAGAAAATCTCCAGATATTTTATAGCACTATGCATCACTTCACAATGCACACCTTAGTGTCTCAGTAAGCTTCACATATATACACACAGGGTGATTATAGTCTTGATGCAAGATGACAAAATCTGACTGATGTTGAACTAAACCCATGTACTATATTAATTTCAAAAGTCAAGCACACAGCAACATCTGCCCAATCTTTATACTCATAACATATCCCATCAACACATTAAGGCACAACAATGACCATTCAAATATTTTTTCACACATCTAAGAATAGGCATATAATTTTGATAATAACAAAATCTTTCCTCCTTTTTTTTTCCATATGACAAATATATAAGCATGTATGCTTTATCATCATTATACATTAACACATTTTTTTTTCAATAATTTCTTATGGGTCAAAATCATTTCTCTTTTTTTTTGAAAAAAAATATTCCTATAACTGTTAAATATCTCTTACACATGCTAACAAACATAAATAAAAGCAAAATAAAGAAACAATAAAATGTTATGCATCGTCTCTTTGGTTTGGGTTTTTTCAGACTCAGTCTGAATATTTTACACTATTAAGGCCAATTTGACAGAGAAAATGTATGTATTGTCCACAAACACCAATTACCATTTTTTAGGTCACTCCTTTGGAAAACACATTACACCTGGGTCTCATTTTATGCGGATTATTTTAATGTGATTTTGAAGTTATGCGATTCATGTTTCTTCTTAATATCTTTCATATTTCACTATATTTATTAGATATCAAGAAATTTAAATTATTAATAACTTATTTTGATTTGAAATACTTTTTCCCCCAAAAATATAACATTATATTAGCACAGAGGTCACCAAAGTGGTCTATATAGACCCCCAGGGATCTATTTAACAAAAGTAGGGGTCGATCTGAGCCAGGGGGTCAATTGGGAGTTGAAGGAAAAACAATTCTTAATATGCAAATCACACATATTTTTGCATAAAACTATTGATACACAATGTAAAATTACTTATAAATGTTTAAAATTATAAAATAAATATACAAACACAGTATCTAATAGATAATTTTATTTTAATTAACTGAAAATTACTTTTTTGGGGGTCGATGGAGATTTCAAAAAATTATATAGGGGTCTATGATCAAAAGAGTTTGGTGACCCCTGTATTAGCAGCTAATGTGAATATGGCCTGAAGCAGTAACTAAAATATTAGCTTTTATGTAAATAACCTATTTATATTAATGAGAAAATAATAATAATAGATTTATATTTACATATATAAATATCGCAATAAATATTCAAAAATTTTAAACTTTTAAAACATATTTTGTTAATTATAACAGAAATAAATAATTTTTTAGATTTTTAAAATAAATAATAATGAAGATTTTATTGATTTTCTAAACTGAAAATAATCTTTCTAATGATAATCTATAATCTTTTTGTTTTGATTATGATCTCATTTTTTAAATATAGAAACAAAAAACAATTAACACAGCTCAAGACTGAAAGTGGCGCTAGTTGTATGTCACATGATGAATCTGATTTCTTAACATTTCACAAACGAACACATATTGTCAATTATCCAAATGACCAATAATGATTAAAATATGTATGAAAAAATGTAAAATTAAATACTGTAGTTAATAAAAAAGTAAAAAAAGTTTGTCTTGTATTATTTTTTTTTAAATATTTGAAATTTTTTATTAGTCATACTTTATTTCCTTATTTTTTTAATGCGAATTTTAAAGTAAATTTTCCTTCTTGCTTTGCTTTTATGCAATTTCTGAAAATTACAACCTCTATCCCCATTTTTCAATGTAAGGTAAGTCTATTTTTGTGCGATTTCTTTTGTGCGTGTTTTCTGAGGAACCTATCTACCACATAAAATGAAACCCAGGTGTATATGATTATGGATGCACATAAAATTCTTTTCATTCAGGATGTAGCTACATTGATATTTGATGTCTTCATATTTAATCACGATAACTAAACTTGATTAAAATTAGCCCTTCAGATGACTTTCATTTTTAAATACTTTTATTCCTGGGTTCGAACTCAGATGCTTGGTTTTACATTTTAGTCAATAACTTTAGTTTAAGTTTCATCATTTTTTTAAAGTTTCTTTCAGGAGGAAAAATTTTTTTCAAACGAAATAGTGCTTTAGATGCTTTTTTTTTTACTATATTCTTAGTTTGGAGTCAAAATCAAAAAAAAAATTACCAATAAGAATGTTGAGTAGTTAACTAACTTTATAGTAAAGTCCGATCGTTCCTTGGAGTTTTATTACTTAAGCCACAGATACAATACTGTTCTTGAGATGTCTTCTTTAAATGAACTGTTAAATGCCAAATACAAAGATTGAGATATTGAATACAGCACCTTTTGTTGTGAACTAATTTCACCATAGTTGATTTTGAAGAGACCAGTATACAATTTATAATTGATTTAGCATTTCATCTTTAAGTAATATATACACCCTTCTTAATAAGTTGAGTCAATTGCTGTCTCTGAGAGAGAAAAATGATCAGAGAAGATGGTCAGATACTGAATTAGCCAGAGAAATCTCTCTGTACCTCATTTTCGCTAACTTTTATAAACAAAAAAGGCCACCCGCAAGTTTTTTTTTGCTGCTTTTTCTAATTTACGATTCTCTCCCTGAAGGCAACCTTTGACACCATTTGTTAAATGTTGGTTTTGGTTTATTGCTTTCAGCTCCAATTACATTTTAATTTTCCTTTTCTTGACATATTTTACACCACTCTGATTTATGAGAAATATTAAAAAAGAAAAATAGAATTACTGGTATTTTATAGAACTGATATTATATAAATAACTTTTTTGTTTAAAACTTAAATCAAATTTAGAACTGAAAACAATAACCAATTCCTGTAAAATCCATACAAAATAAATTTATTTTACATTATACTATCAAATAATCTAGAGGAGAATGTGTAAATTTCCCCAAAGAAAAAAAAATCTATATATGCATCATATACACACATGCGCATGCACAGACTCACAATACTAAATAGTGACTGCTTGTTTATATTCATTTCAGTACAAAATATATTTTATTCATATTAGTACAAAATATATTTTCTAATTTCCTAAAAATTTAAACCTATTCTCATGAAAAGAACTGTCAAACAAATACTATCTATAACAACAAGTTCAATTTGAATCTGTACTAACATTTTCATTCATAAATATGATGATTCACAAAGATCTTTCTGTTTAGATATATAAATCAATATTTTTAAGGTATTACAGTGTGTACGATAGTCAACTCCCCTTCCCTAAAATAATTATAAAATACACCAAATCTTTTAAACACTTGTTTTTTATTTTTTTGCCACCAAAAATAAAATATATATTAAAATAGATTTCCAACGTTTTGACTATTTCTTCATTTTTTCTATAGTCTTTTTCAAGGAGCTAAAAATATACAAGAAAAAGTAAAAAAAAAAAATTATAAATTTTTTTATAAACAAATAAAAAAAAAATCCTGCCACATATACATACTATTTTGGAAAATATATTCTTTACTTACTATGATTTCTTTTTCATAACAGCTTTCAACTTTACATTTTGCTTAAATAAACCTTTTATTGTTACAAAATATAGTTTTTATCATCTTATCTTCAATTAACACATTTTTATATTCCTTTCGTTTTAAAACAAAACACATTTTTACATTCCTTTCTTTTTAAAAAACAAAACCATTCCATTAAATTTTACAAAATATTTGTTCTCTTCTTTTTTCTTTTATTTTATAATATCCTATTCAAAACAGGATTTAACATTTTTATATATAAACTTTCCTTTTCAAATCTTTCTTTTTGTTTCATTATACATTCTAAAGGAATAATTTTAAAATTGACATGACCAAATTTTTTTTTATGTAAATACAATGCTGAATTTCTATCTGACAAATGTTGTTTTAATCTAGTTTTTAAAAAATTCTTTGTATTACCCACATAAGATTTATCTTTACCATTATATTTTAAACAATCCATACATTTTATACAATAAACAGCTTGCATTATATTTGAAAAATCAACAAAATCTCCTTTATTAATTAAATTATATAAATTACTTTTTTTCTTGTGTGCAGGATAAATACTAAAACCATATCTTTTATTAAATCTATGAAACAAATTTTTTATCTTTTTAAAAATAAAATTTTGAACTTTAAAACCTATAAAAAATGTATCATCACTAAACTTTTTTTTCAATTTTTCTCCACTTTTTATTTTATTTAAATTGCTATTTAAAAATTTTTTTAATACAACATCCCTTCCCTCTACATAATGATACGATATAATTTTAAATAAAATATAAACAGACTTTATATGTTAAATTTAAGCCACACAGTTATTAATGTCTCTAAATGAAGCTTTTAACTTTTCTTAAACTTAAAAAAAATTTTTTTCCTCAGATATAGTTAAGAAACGAATCCTACTATTTACTTACCAAT
This sequence comes from Epiperipatus broadwayi, assembly GCA_028023455.1. Lineage (NCBI taxonomy): Eukaryota > Metazoa > Onychophora > Udeonychophora > Euonychophora > Peripatidae > Epiperipatus > Epiperipatus broadwayi. The sequence goes on along the minus strand of JAQFVV010006217.1, from coordinate 1,886,428 downwards.
AATTAGTTTCTTTGTGAAAGAAATTAAAGGTTACAATATATAATAAGAATAATTTGGGAACTTGAATTTTATTTTTAGATTTTAATTAAATTAAAAAAATGCTTACAATTTAATTAAAAGTAAATAGATAAATTGTATAAAATACACACATACAGAGTAATGGTTGTCTATTAATATATAACAATGTGTGGTCTCTAATTTTTTAAAAAAATAATTAAAAATTTGGAATGAATCTATTAGAACTAAGCACAGATGTAAGAATGACTTTTGATTAGTCAGGATTACAAAGTATGAAGAGAATATTTTTTAGATTTTCGGTCTTAATTACATGCAGAGGTGGTATTAAAAAAAAGACTTTGCTGAACTTGAAAACAAAATGTTTTTTTTTTTTTTTTACAAAAAAAAAATAATAATTTAATAATGTCCATGTAAATCTACTGAACATTACATTTATCCAATCTTCAAAATTTCAGGTGAATATGAATTCTTCTTGTTAAACTTACTTTTTTTGGTGCAAATTTAGTATGCAATCTCTGCCATTTTGAATTTTAAAAATAGCCAAAAACATCATCTGACACATCTAAGTGATAAAAAACTACGCGAAAACAGGAAAAAATTTAGAACTTGGGTCACGTAACTTGGAAAAACCCACCAAAACGCACAGTTAAAAAAAAAGGCCAAAACACGAAAAATTAACTTTTTCTCATTTTAAATTATAAATCAAATAATTTATATATATAGAGAGAGCAAGATTACTATATTTAAATCTTAATCAATAAATGTTGGTTATCATTGCCTAAAAAAGTACATAATAATAATACATTTTCTCATTTTAAATTATAAATCAAATAATTTATATATAGCAAGATTACTATATTTAAACCTTAATCAATAAATGCTAGCCATCCTTGGTTAAATTTAATACATACACCCATATTTCTTAGAATCTAAACAATATGCTTTGATATTATTGCCGAGGGGGGGGGTAAGAAGAGAAACCTTAAAAGAATAACTTTTAAATCTTGTTATTGTTGAGTTTAAAATCTAAAAGGTTTTGCTTAGATATTCCTCGAGATTTAAGAGCAGGGCGGAACATCCATCATTCAAAGTAAACTATAAGAAATCATTTTATAACTTTTTATAGATTCTAAAATTAGTGAAATAAAGTTAATCCAGTAAATATGAGTTAATGAATAACATACAATACATGATTTATTAGGTCAGGACTATATGCAACAAATAAATACAAATATAAGTGAATAATCCCAAAGAAAGCCCCATGCTATAATTTTGCTAGGGGTTACATTTTCTAATTTGACTTAATGGATTTTGAATCCATTATTTTTATTACAGTACTCTTTGCTCTTCACTTCCTCACACTACTAGTCGACGATTTGGTTTCCTGCTTTTTGTTTTATTTTACATTTGACACCTTTGAACATCCAAAGGTGTTTGACTAGCTATTTTCAAGATTGCCTTTATGGATAAAGATGCACCGCACTTATATTTCTTTCCCTCTCCCATTGTCTACTTTTACATTCTTATTTAATGGTTTTCAGTTTTTACATATGTTTCTTTTAACTGTAAAATGCTTAACTTAAATAATTTAGATTTTAGCTTTAGCGTTTGGTTTTAAGTAAAATGAAGCAAGTATATCTGCATACAGATGATATTCACCGCTTCAATATATAAAATCATAGTTCAACAAATAATTTAAAAAATGTTTAGAAAAATATGCAAACTACTCTATAATTATTTTGTATACAAATTCTGAAAATTAAAAAATAACTTTCTTGATATGATGGGGAGAACCAAATAAGGCGTATTAAGTCTCTTACTATGTGCGGATGTGCATATAAATATTACCCCGGTCACTATTAAAGTTAGTTATATACAGCTTACTTGTACACAAACATATATACGCATTAAAATATAAAAAGATAAAACTCATTAAAGTCTTCATTTGCATTTCATCTATATCAGATCTACTCTTGATTATGTCACTATATATAATCTGTATATCTATTAACAATGAAATGAGTTTTACTACCAACAAAGGAAAACAAAAACATTTTAAATAAATGTAAATATTTTATTTTATTTAAAAAAATATTTATTTTAATTAATAATCGCTTTGTTTCTGTGTTTGTAATGAGTAATATATATTAGATATATATTTCACACAAATAAAATTATGAGTGCGTAAAGAAAACAAATAAATGAAATATGATAAATAAATAAATGGCTATTGGGTTTATTTACCTTCATCATCAAAGTTGTGTGTTAAATGAATTGCTGTGTGCTAAATTTGCATACACTTTGCATTTCTTATAGCAACAGTTCTACTACACAATTCATTTAGCCACAGCTTTGATAATGAAGGTATTCCTTCAAAAATACTAGCCATTTATTTATTTATCGTATTTTATTTATTTGTTTATTTTGCGCACTCATAATTTTATTTCAGTGAAATATATATATTGCATATATATTACTTTAATTTGTATAAGGGGGAAGGGGGTGCCTTAGATATCACATATCAACCACATCAAAATGTTACCAAGTACTTTTTTACGCAATAATAACTAGCATTTATTGATTAAGATTTAAATATAGTAATCTTGCTCTCTCTCTATATAAATTATTTGATTTATAATTTAAAATGAGAAAATGTTAATTTTTCATGTTTTGGTGGATTTTTCCAAGTCACGTGACCCAAGTTCTAAATTTTTTCTGTTTTCGCGTAGTTTTTTATCACTCAGATGTGTCAGACGATGTTTTTGGCTATTTTTGAGATTCAAAATGGCAGAGATCGCGTACTAAATTTGCACCCTTTTTTTTCCATATGTCAAAGCATTGGCCAGAAAGCGAACCCACAACAACTGTCTGCAAGCAACTGTTTACTTGCAAGGCAGCCTCGCTGACCTCTCAGCTACCAATGAAACCTGAGTTTCAATTTTGAAAAGAAACATGACAAGGTTTGGATTGATAGCTTCAGGAATTGTCTATTAACTGCTGTATATAATTTGCCAGGGTTGCTCAAGGAAAGAACAAACAAAATAATTACAGTTACAAAATTTGCCTATTTTGAACTAATATTTGACAAAAGAGCTTTTACATTTGATACATGTGTTTTCTAATTAGTTGTCAGCAAGGAGTGTAAGTATAAACATTTTTTTAATATATAGTTTGGAACATTTTAAAAGAAAAACTTCAACTTTATAAAAATATATTTATATCTATGTACACTTTATTTCATATATATCAAAAAAATATATATATATGATTTTTTATTATTAATGTTAGTTAAAATGTATATTAAGGATGTATTATGGACTGTAAATTCAATGTGATTGCTTCCATTGTCTGTATAGGATTATAACTTTAATAAAAAATATTAGTGGTTTGGGTATAAACTTTAATAGTCGATTAATATTAGACGTAAGGAAGTCTACTGTTGAAATTGCCATCGTAATTACATATTAGTTTTTTTGTTTGTTTAAAAAAAAGAGAGAAATAAATTTTATCTGTTAAATAGGTCATATTTAAAATAGGATAACAAAATGTTGACAATTTCGATGTCTTGAAATAAAATAAATAGGCTCTTAAAGTAGTGTTGAATGTTAAGTTATTTATATGTATGCATATGGATATGTGTAATAATATGAATGATTAATTGTCAAAGCTCTTAATAATTGATTTAAATAATTAATATTAGTATCTGGGAGGTGTATAATAGAAAAAGTAATAGTAGTATTGACAAATATAAGGATAATCTGGGTTTAATAAAACTATTTAATGACATAACTTTCATTCTATTATTGTAATTTTGTCAGCATATTATAGATTGAGTTAGTGACCAGACAACATTATTGTTAGTTACTTATTTATGGATTAGACCTTCTGATGAAGTGCTCAAAGCTCAGAGGTAGACCATGGAATATTTAGGTTTGGATGTATATAAGAGATAAGAGCTTGTAAATTGAATAAAGTTTTTATACTATCATATTCTGAAATAATTCTTCACGAAAGATAATATCTAATTGAGGAATTGAGAATTCCAGTTTTCTCCATCAAATTGGTGGTGCTTAACATATGTACAGGAAGTACAATAAACAAACCATCACAGTATAGTGAAGACATGTTTATTTAATGAAATATTATTAATTTTACCAGACACTCATATATAGTCAACTCAAGAAGAAAAATGTATATTGGAAGGAGGTTCAAAAAAGTTTGAAATGCATTTCTTTTTATTTGAGAACTTCTACTTAAAATATTTTCAATTGCTTTTTTTAAAAAAAAAATATGGCAGGAAAAAAAAGATTATGAGATAAAAAAAAAAATACATACTTATACATTGGAATTTGTAAAAACGTTTAATCGCAATTTTTTATTTAAAAGACCAGAGTACAAAATATTTTTCAGTTTTTAAAATAATATTATTTAATCGTAATATATTAGACTTGTGGAAAATGCTTAAAAAAAAGATTTAATTCATTATGAGGTTAAAAATAAGATGTTTCCAAGACAAAAGGTATTTTGTGACCACATAGGTTTTCTTATTTTATTAAATATATATATTTCAGTCTGAGACTTGGACACTTAATAGAAGAGCAATACAGAGACTTCAGACTATTCAAAGAAGAATGGAGAGATGCATGTTGAGAGTAACAAGAAGAGATCGAAAACGCAATATATGTGTAAGAGAACTAACAGGTGTTACTGATCTCATGAAAAAATTAAAAGACTGAAGTGGAATTGGGCTGGACATATTGTTAGAAGAGATGATAATAGATGGACAATTGAAATCTTAAACTGGATTCCAAGATATTTTAAAAGACCCAGAAAGAGATCACATGTGAGATGAATGGATAAAATACAAAAGTGTGCAGGGGTGAAATGCAGAAGAGAAGCTAAAGATCAAAGAAGATGGATTGAAATTGGAGAAATCTTCATCCTGCAGTGGATTGACAATGGTTAATGATGATGATATATTTCAATAAAATTTTGAAATAAAAATATTAGTGTTTATTTCAGTGTTGTAATAATTAGACAATGCTTCATCCTGGTTTTTAGATTAACATGTGAATCTAATATTGTATTATTGAATTGTTTATTTGCCCATATATGACATTACAAAAGATGTTTCGAAAATGCCTATAGAAAGTAACAGAATGATATTAAGAATAAAAATGAATATTAATTTAAAGATTCCAATCTGGAGTTAAAGCAGAATATGATATAGATACTATCTTTTACTTCTTTATAATATTAAAAAAAAATCTTTAAGGTTTTTGAATGAATGTCATTTCACATGCATATTCTTATGAATTTATCTTCAATTTAGTTTCTATATATTTTAGTAAACTGAGTTATAGGCCTACTGTACGTCTTTTTTATCCTTTAGTTAGAAAGATTAATACCAACTATAACATCATATAACTTTCCCAGCATATTCATATGCTTCCAAAAGCAGTTTTTATCATTAGACTCTAGAGCCACCTAGTGTAAGACTGAATAATCAATAAATTCCAGATAGTATAGTGCTATAGTATTTACAATCTGAGCTGGTTTCTGACTTTTGCTTTTATCAGTGAAGACTGGATTCAAACTGGAACTATTTCACTTATACTTTTAGCATCTTTTATAAGCTTATATCATTCAAGCTAATATTTTTAATTAAAAAAAAAAAGTCAAATTTTTATTGATTAGTCAGGTTTATATAGATGGCAGCAGAGTAAATTGAAAAGAACTGCTCTTGGAAAGCATAAGACTATGCTATTTTTAGCTTTGCTGTAGATGGCTTTAAATTAGGGTGAAGAAAACTGCTTTTGCCTACATGTGAGTCAGCTGTGAAAGTCATGTGATTTTGGTAAAAGAAATATATATTAAAGATAATATACTACAATATGAAAGTATCAAAAGTATACTTGGTACAATAAATCTTAGAATGGCAGCATATCAAGACATAATTGCATAAAAATATTAACATATGTTTCAAAGAAAAGTTTAAATTCCATAAACACATGATAAGACCATGACAGATTCTGATTCAAGCAATACAATATGCTATCAAATGCTAAAAAATGGAGCCAAGTAGAAAGAATGGAGCAATTTACATGAGGAAGTGCTCAACTAATTTATGATTTCTTCATCCACACTTTTTTGGAATATTAATTTCAATAAAAGATCAAGCTATGAAAAGTTTGTGAACTGCCACATTTTGTTTATAATTTTCCTGTGGGAGAAATAGTATGTACCAAACCTTTTATTGTTACTTCTTTTGAGTTTGTTGTCATTTTTATTGTCAAATGTAATGGAGCAATGTGCAAACCACACGAATCAAAGTGCGTGATGCAATGGAAGCATTATAGGCATGAAAGTATTTTATGGTTTTAAAGCAAATTCTTGTGAAACACAAACTGTGTAGATGTAAGTTTGGGATTTAACTTGAAGTAGTCAATGATAAATGTTTTAAATGAAATTATAACTTGAAGTAAATAAAAAATACCCACTGAGGAACACTATGGTTTTGATGACTGTTTACAGTTTAAGTCAGTCCAGTAGTAGTCAACGTGGTTCCTACCATCCACTAGCGGCCATTCTAGCCTTCATGGTGAGTTGTAGGGGTTTTGTCTGATACTAAAGCACTTTCTATTTTAAATTTAATTGACTTTTAAAAAAAAATTGATAGGATTATTTAAAAACATTTTTATTAGATTTTCATAAGATTCCCCATGACAATTTAAATTTCTGAAAATATATTATTTGTATCTCCCATGCATAAGTTTATTTTCTGTTACATAAGTGGAACTAAATGGAGCTATTGTGTGACTGCTAACAAAAGAGCCTTGTCCCAGAACAGCTCGTGCATCTTGCCTTCCCCCAAACCCAATCCACAATGTGTGAGAAGCATATGCAGATGACGATTTGTGACAGTCTCTTTTGTTTGCAGTCACATTGGGCAGTATGCAGTTAGATTTGGGAGAGTGAACATGTGCCTACAGCTTCAAACAAAATATTATGAAATGTTGTAAACCCATGTCTCAAAAAAAAGAAATACACTTGTGGCTATTTACCAGAGTACTTAAAGATGGGTTTCATAGAATCTGTTGTAAATAAACAACACCCAATGTGTTTATTGTATCATAAAACTTTATCCAATGAGACAATGAAGCCAAGTTGATTGTGAGAACATCTTGCTACAAAGAATCCAAATGATAAGAACAAGCCCATTGAATATTTTCAGGAAATATATAAAAAATTTCAAAATTGTTCAACAATCAGTGCATTATTTAAGAAACAACATTCAGAGAATAAAGATGGATTAATTGATCTTATCACATTTCACAATTTATTGCAAAAGGTGGTAAAAGCTATAATATTAAAGAAATTGTAATGATACCCTCTATAAAAGAATTTATCTCAACAATAATGCATAAAGATATACCTGAAATTTTAAAAATGTTGTCTCTAAGCAATAGCACAGTAAAGCAATGAATTGAAGAAATAGCAGTTAATATTGAAAAAAAACTTATAAGTATTCTCCAAAACTCTTCATTTTTCATGCAATTGGATGAATCTACTATTGAAGATAATAATGCTTTATTGATGGCATATGTATGTTATTTTAATGAAAACAATACATTATGAGAAGAAATACTATTCACAATAAATCTCATAACAGATACAAAAGGATTATTTACATTTAATACTGTAAAATCATACTTTACAAAAAATACTATTCCTTTGAATAATATTATTGCATGCGCTACTGATGGAGCACCATCAGTGGTAGGCCATTATCATGGATTTGTTACTTATTTGAAGGAAGAAGGGCCAAATGTTTTATGTATTCATTGTGTGGTACACAGACAGCATCCTGTAGGAAAACATCTATGTACAAGTCTCCATTCATCATTAACTATAATAATTCAAGCCATAAACAAGATCAAATCCAATGAAAAAATGATAGAATGTTTCAACAGCTTTGCCAGAACAATAATGAATATTTTAATACGTTACTTTTGCACACAAAAGTTTAGTGGTTGTCAAAGGGCACATCTTTGGCTTGTTTTGTAGCATTATATGATAGTCTCATACAATTTTTTTTCAAGTAATTATGAGACTAACCTGTCTCAGCAGTTAAAAACAGTAAAAAACATGCCTTTTATTTGGCAGATATTTTCAAGAGATTTAATGATGTCAATTTGCAGCTTCAAGGAGCTAATAGAACTCTTATAGGTGGCCAAAGTATTGTGTCATTATTTATTGACAAACTTGAACTACTTCTTTATAATCTATTGAAGAGAGAATTTTATCAGTTTTCTAAATTATCATTTATAAAAGATGATGTAACTCCAGAGGAAATTGACAGATTCAGTAGCCACCTCAACGAACTTAAATCGGACATGGCAAAACAATTTGAAGATATTTTGAAATTGAAGATGTATGACTGGATGAAAAATCCTTTTACAGCAAATATTGAAGAGGCTGCTACAACTTGCCAAGAAGAACTGTTAGAAATTAGATATGATGAAGAAAGTAAACATAAATTTAATAGTGATGGATATGAAAAGCTATGGCAAAATAAAAAAATGCCTGTCTTATATCCAAATATGTGGAAAATGACATTCAGTCTATTGATATATTTCTCTACTTCATATCTTGTTGAATCAAGCTTTAGTGCTGTTAATCATATTATGACCAAGAAAAAAACACCCTGGAATATTTCTAAAAGAGGAGACCTTCATTTGTTCCTTACAAAAATTGAACCAGATATCCAGTATTTAGTTTCGAAGCATTAGTCTCAGAAATCTCATTAATAATTTAATTAATTAAATGTAATTTCATCAGACTTCATGCTTCTATGTATACAAAGTATAAATAAAAAGATAGATTTAATTACAGTAAGTTGTTTTATAAAGATTTATTCTGCCAAACTTAGTGAAAGTCCAGCATAAAGTATTTGGTAAGTAATTATTATTATAAGTTTGAGCATGCTGTAACTCTGCTTTACATATTTTATAAAGTAAAGTTACTTCCGCAATTTATAAATCACCATTACTGTGGAACCCATAGGGAGTCAGAAAATTTTACTACTAACAGAGATACAAAAGTGGGTGGTCGGTATAAAAAGGTTGACTACCCCTGTTTGGTCTAAGTGATCAGTAAGTTGACTATAAATGTATAAAAAGACAAATTTTATTCTTTAAATCTGTAGATAATATTCTTAAGATTGATATTTATTAATTTAATAGATTCACATGTTTGATGATCGGTGAAGAAAAACATCTGACATATGGAAATGAAACAAGCAATGGCTTTACAGATAACATTATCAAGCAGAAAATGTTGAAAAGATATTTGGGTTAATATGTAGAATGGCAATGTTAAAGAAATAAAAAATGACTTTAAGGAAGAGATTAAAAATCAAGACAAGATTTTTGAACACATCCAGATTAAGAGCAAGGCCATAGAGTAGTTATGGATGTCATACAGGAGAATGAAACAAATGAAACACAAGAAATTTTCTTAACAATTGATGAAGAATGGCTCATGCTATCTTGAAAGATATCTAATGATTATGTATAAGAACAAGTTGTGAGTATAATTTTCAACTTTTAATAGAGCTTTCCCAAAAATTTCCAGAAAGATTTATCCCAATATTTTATTTCTGTAATGACATTACAATTTGATTATTTCATTTAAAGCAGAGGGCAAAATAATAAAAAAAAACTTTTCTGAGAATTTCATTTTTATCAACGTACACAACTGACATTGCTTAAATTCAATGATTGTTATCTTTTCATGCTATATATTGAGCTCATTTCTGCTTAATTATATAGTTATGTCATTCATATCATCCTGGTCTCAAATACATTCTTTTTTTCTTTTCCTTTCTTATCCTTTTAGACAAAATACTTTTTATAATTCTCTGCATTAAAATTCAAATGCCATGTTTTACAACCATAAGACAAAATTGATAAAAACATTTTGATTAAAGCTGATTCAATTAAATATAGTAGGATAATTCATTACAGATCATTTTAATTCTTTTGTTTTAAATACTGGTTGCAAATTCTTCATTGTAAATCATTAATTGCTTTTGCAAAAAATATCTTCTGAAAATATAAGATAAATTATTAACTTATCTTAAAATATACACACCTCAAGCTAAACTTAAAGTTAGTGAAAATAATTTTACAACAATTACATTTTCAGTATTTCATTTCATTTCAATTTTTTTTTTTGTAATTTTATCTAACTTTATTGTACTTTTAATAATTTGAATATCATTTTTATCAGCAGATTTTTTACAATGTCAATTACAGGGAATATATTAAATTATAAAAATAATTGAAAGAAAAAAATAGGACAAAAGGAATAATAATAATAAAAAAAAAAAATAGAAATATTATAATGGTATATTAATAAATAAAAATAAGAGTAAAAAAAAATGGGATAAAAATGATAATAAAATAATAGGTATAAATTAAAAGATGTAATAGCATATAATTAAAATTAAATATGATTATGAATAGTAATGTATATAAATATGTACATAAAAATAATAGTTATATAATTATATATTTAAATGTTGTAGCTTGGATGAAGACTGCAGGACAGTCGAAACTGTAAAGAAAATAAAAGTGTAATTATATATAAACATTGCATTATGGTGTATATGAGGAGAGCATAAAAGAGTTTAATATATATGAATATATAAAATTAAAAGTTATATAATCTATGAAACCTAAATTTACAGAAAGTTTGTATTTATTGTTTCTTATAATTATTTCAATCACTATCTTTGCATTATCCATGATGCTAACTTTCTAAATCCTGATTGCTTTCTTCTTTGAGTAAAAATTTTGGATTTTTTTTAATTTTCTGAATAAAATTTTACAAAAGATTTATTGATATAGTGTTTATTTTTAAAAAAATTTCTATTAAATTTTTTTATGTAATGCAGGTATGTTCTTTAGTTATTGACTGCAGTTTTATGTTCATTGTAAACAAGTGTTAATATCTTTACCAACTTATCACCAACATCTTTAATCATTTTACTTATTATACTATCATGCATTAATCATTTTTTAATAGTTTTAATGAGCACATAAATAGTTTTATGACTTATCAAATATGTAATACTAAGGATATAAACGTATTCATGGTATAGTCAAGTTCAAATATGTTATGAAAATAATTTATAATCCAGATTCTTAAATAATCATTTACGTGCACCTGCAAGCAAAGCATCTCAATACCAATTTACTCCATCAGATAGAAGATAATCACCTTCATCTGACATTCAGTTTGCTGTATAGCAATAAGTCAAGCATTGATATTTAAAAAGATTGAGTTTAATTTAAATGAAATTCTAATAATTTTAATGAGTATGCAAAACAAGTTTACATCTTAAATCTTTAATAACAACATAATTTACAAGTGCAGTTTTCATTCATAATTCGTAATCAGACAGTAATCAGCTTTCACTAATGTTACATCTTACCAATGTTACAGTGATTATACAGGATATTCTCAAACCCAAATATCAGTTAGACACTTTTTAAAAGATAAAAAATGATTGATATAGGTTAATCCAAAGCATTTCAGAATGAGAGAATGAAGATTTAACCTTTGTATATTTTGTATTCATTATATTATTAATTGATAGTTAAACCAGCAGAATATTCAAATTTACTAATGGTAAATATTAGATGATGTTAGAATTACTTTAATACCAACACAATTCACAAATGTAATTTTCATTCATAATTCTTAATCAGAACGTAATCAACTTAAACTAAGAATTATCTTATTATTCAGACTTTCTTGTTCATGTTTAGATTCTTTTAATAAATCCCTTTTAACATGATTAAAGCATGAACTTTGAGAACTAGATTAAGATATTTTCACTGAATGAAATATAAAATTTTGTGCATATAAAGCGATCTTTAATTTTAGTATTATTTAGTAAGCATTATGAATGTGTTTTTACTAAACACTATATGTGTATTTATGTCTTGCTATGCTTTCTTTTTAAAATGGGCAGATGGTGATCGCCACCCCATTATTTGAGTTTGGACAACCATACTTAGAACTGGAACATGAGGGTTCAGAAAACAATTTTAAAAAATTATAATATTAGCATTATATACTTGATAAGTCATAAAATTATTTACATCTTATTAAAATGATTAGAATTTCAATGAAATTAATATTCAAAATAGCTGATGTGATTAATATAAAAATAAAAAATTCTGCTAATAAAAAGGTTTAGCCTTTTCAAATATTAGTGCTTGATTTATTACTACAAAATAAACTGAAGATGAGATAAATCTGATCATTTGACAAAACAGATGAGCATTGATATAACAAAAAGGTGGCCATTATTTCAAGTTCATTTAAATGGTTCTTTGGGAATCTAATTGGTGAATTATTTAAATAGCTGACTTGTTTGTGTTATGAATAGATTAATCACATTCTATTTCATACTTGAAATAATATATTACCTCAGTGACATTGTGTATGGGATTTATTTTATTTATAGAAATTTATTAAAGTTGTCATTATTTATTAAACACACAGGAAGTATGTAAATACTTTTAGGGAAAGGCTTTAATTTTTATCATATGAACCTTAAATGTTTAAAGCAGTCAAACAATGTCTTTTTTTGACTATAGAGGGAGCTCTCAAGCCTTGACACAAGATAATGATTTTATAAAGATAAGAATGGCCATCTTATCTTTAATCTAAATTCCCATTTATTAAACAAATATTTTCTACACCAAATTCATAATGAAAAACATCCTTTTATAAATAGTCATCAGAGTTTTCATTTATTTTATTTAAAACTATAGTGTTATATTTTAAACACTTTTATTTAACTTAAAAATTTGCTTGCTTGTTTGTTTGCAAAAATCTTGCAAATAATTTTTAATATATTTCTATCAAACAGATTTTCTTCAAATTTTGTACACATGTTAAGGTATTGATGCCAATATAATATGACAATGGAATATTTCAGGATTGTCTACTAATTTGCCCAATCTAACAATATTGGTGGGCCAAATTTTAGATTACAAGGATATCAGTTTGGTAAGTTTCCAATGAGATGGCAGCATATTTTTTTTAAAAATATGCTTTCATTGAATTTTATGATTAATTCTTTTAAAAATATTTACAGTTAATTAATATAGAAAAAAATTCTTAGAGGCTCATTTTTTTGAAATACAGTATTTTGTTTATACCTCTCCAAAAATAAATATTGTTATTGGAAAATATAGCCATTACTTTACCCAGTCACAGAATGTCAAGAAAAATCAACAGTTGATAAATAAAAAACTTTGCTTCAGATCTAGATACTTAATTTCTTTGATTTCCTGGTAAAAATAAGATTAGAGACCTTATTCAACAATTATTTGTGCAAATATAGAAGACAGGTTCAGACATATGAAAGTTACTGTAATCTTTGCAAAAAGGAATCAGAAATACAATCTCACATTTCAGTCTTGATAAGGTCAGAGCTGATATACTGGCTATATTTAAAAATAAAAATGTAGATATTAAATATTTTATTAAAAACTTTGGTAAAAGTTTTTTTCACACATACATGCCAAGTTATTTGTTTTATATGCAATATGGTGTACAAGATAACAACCTAAAATATATCCAAATGCATTTAGAGATATGCTTGAAATAATAAGAGAAAGGGATAAAAATTGCTGAGTATGAAATATCCATAATCTGGTCAGTTCTCTCAATATTCAAAACTATAACATAAAACACTTCCTTTTGGAAATTAAAGAATTTATGTATATATGTAATTACTGTGAACCACATATAATCTCCACCTTGTACATATAGGTCTGATTTTTGTGTAATAATTTAATATCTTCTTGTTGTTTTTTTAATTGTATTTTTAAGTTTGAATGAATATTACATGTGGATAAAGGAAAAAGTGTAAACAAATGTAATCAATATTTTTTTTGTCAAAGAATGAGTAGTATCTTTCAAAGTTAAAACAAGAAAAATGACAAATAAAATTAATTAAGAGTTAAGAATTTAAATTATATAAAAAAGATAATAGAAAAAGAGATGATAAGACTACAAAATGTAGATTAGTAAACAATGGAAATAATATATTTTATAAAAAAATCAAATATAGCTTTAATGCTTATTCTCTTTGACATTTTAGCTCATAACTGAGTTATCTGTGTTGCTGGTTTCAGTTTTATTATCAGTATCTTTTTCCTTTTTGAAAACAATATTTTCTTTCTGTATATCAATAACTTTATTATGTGTGTTTTTTTTCTACCTTATGTATTAACTTAATTTTTTTCCAGCCAACATCTTAAAAACTCTTTTCAATTTTTTCTTTAAATCTTTATTTTCTAAAATGTTATTATTGTCTGCATAATATTTTTATTTTAAAATTTTCAAAATAATATTATTTGTTTTTACACAATAGGTAAAAATTATTATTATTATTTTATTATAATTTTACAATATATATATAATTTGTAGCTAATCACTGAAGAGAAAATTTTTAAAAGAGAAACTCGGGAAAAAAATTTTTTGGCCTTGTTTAATTAATAAAAATATTCATAATAATCTTTAGATGTTTACCTTTTTAATTATATTCAGTACCTTTTAAAAACAATGTATAGCAGTGATTACTAAAAGTTCTTAACATACTGTATTAATTATGAAAAATAATTTGTCTTCCGATGAGCCAAATTGTTTTCAAAATAGATACTAATTCCTCTTAGGAAGTTATGCTTATTATTAAAGCTAATGTGGCTTTCGCTAAACCAGGCTGTTCTTCGAGATAATTATTAGTAGTTCTTAAGAAGTTATACTTATTCTTAAAGATAAGATGTGTTGTAATGAACTGTACTGTTTTCATGGTAGATATTAATTATTTTTAGAATTCTCTGTTTGAACCCGATTCTTTTCAAGATATGGATTAATAGTTTTTAAGAAACAATACTTATTTTAGAAGACAACGTGTCTCTTAATAAACCAGATTATTTTCATAATAAATATTAACAATTCTTAAGACACTGTACTTATAATGAACCTGATTCTTTTCAAGGTAGGTATTAATTGTTCTTAAGAAGTTTTAGTAATGTCTTCTTATAAACCAGTCTAATTTTCTGGTAGAGAGTAGGGTTTAGGATACTGTATTTATTTCAAAAATAATGTGACTTCCATTGGACCAGATTGTTTTTAAGATAGATATTAATGGCTCTTGAGAAACTATATTTATCATAGAAGTTAAAATGATTCTAATAAACAAGAATCTTTTCAAGATAGATATTAGAATTAAAACTTTATGTTTGAAATCTTTGAATAAACAGTATCTCTTATTTATAAACAGTTTGTTAAAGATATCAGCCTAGCTTCTTAAAAAGACAGATATTTTTGAAGAGACCAAACATTTACTCTCTCCAGGTTATATAAGGCACCAATGTTAACAAGAATGAAGTTAAAGCATGATAATAGGTCAGTTTTAATTGGTCTGAAACAGGTTAACAATTTAATATATATTTGGTATACAAATTGTTTGAGAGGAATTTGGAATTTGATGGAAAACGAATGTCAACCATAAGACAGTCTTGCTTTATTTTAATATCTTTGAAACATTTAAATAGTTGTTTATGTTGGGGTCATATTTATAGATCATTGCCAATTCACTTTCTTAGTAACAGAAAGTAGTGTGATATTGAGCCCTACAATTGTGGTATTTGCTTTAGCCATAATATTTGTACTTATTGCTTAGAATAAACCTTAAAACTTATGACTAAAAATATATATAAAGAAATTATTAGAGTAAAATATAAAGAGTAAAATACAAAACTATTTTGTGAATAAAGCATAAAAAGTCAATGGACATGAAAACAATACCAACCCCATTTTAAAATTGCATTCTGGTTATTAATTTTTATCAATAAGGAACACTAAATTGCATATGGAGATCTGGCAACTACGTTTTACTATATTTAAGCTAATAATTTAAAACTTTTAATACTATACAATTTTAAATTTAATAACTATTATTAATATAAACATTAAATGTGATCAAGAAGAGCATCACATGATCACCATTTCTTATGCTTGCTCATAACTGTTATTAAAACAGGCAAAACTCTCCATACAGTAGTGCCACTCAATGCAAGCTAGAGTAATCAATGGATGCTACAAAATCCCTATCTAGTGCCTATGCATCCAATATCCCCAGACTAGTTTCTAGCTTGTGGCTCTTGTCAGTGAAGAGCTGTGGATCTGAGAGCACATCACTTAGATTTTAGAATCTAATGTAACTCTCCAGCAGCCACCTTTTATTTCTATTTAACTCCAAAACTATAAGAATAAAATTGAAAACACAATAATACTTTCAATCCTACCTCATTAGCTTATATAGTCATATGGGTCTGAAATCAGTTCAGGATTTAAACATTTTGGTGTCTTTGGTTCTTTAATAACCATAGCCACTACTATCCTATTAGGCAGGATTGGTGTTAAACCACTAAACATCACATAATCACCATTTCTTATGCTTTCTCATAATTGTTATTAAAACAGGCAAAACTGTCCATACAGTAGTGCCACTCACTGCAAGCTAGAATAATATTGGATGAGTAGGCACTAGATAGGGATTTTGTGCATGAGTCTTCTGGCATCCATTGGTTACTCTAGCATGCACTGAGTGACACTACTGTATAGAGAGTTTTGTCTGTTTTAATCAAGAAGAGACATGCAATTTTTTGTTTATAATCAAGTTATATAAAATTACAGAAAAATTCACAATAAAAAGATATTTATATTCAAAAAGATTCCACTTCCTACAACTATTTTCAACTTTAAAAGATATTTTTAAGTATGCAGATGAAGATATGTTAAATATAAAATAATTGATGGACATTTAATTTTAGTTTTTTAAATACTTTTATTTAACTTCAAAATTTTGATTGTTTGTTTGTTTGTATCAAATCTTGTAACTGAATAAATAGTTCTATTAAATGGATTTTCTTCAAATTTTGTACATGTGTTGGTATTGATGAAAATGCAATTTAACAATGCAATATTTCAGGATTGTCCAGTCTAACAGTGTTGGCAGACAAATTTGAATCACACTGATATCAGCTCAGTAAGTTTTCAGTGGTGTGCAATAGATGGCAGTATATATTTTCAAAATACCATTTCATTGAATTTCATTACTAATATTTGTAAAAAGCATTTAAAGCTAATCAAAATAGAATATAATGAAGGACAAAATATTAATTTTTGTTTAAGAAAAAATGCTGTCTTTATAAACACAAAAATCTTTTAAATGGTTTTAAAACAAAATTTCGTTTCAAACCTGGAAATATATTGATAGTGTTTAGATTCACAATTTTTAATTTGAATGTGAATAATTACAAAATGTCCATCCAAATATTAAAAAATAAAAATTAAAAAAGCATTGACTTAATTTGTATATGTAATTTGAAATAAAAGTGTAGTATATCCATAAATTAATTAATTCAAACTAGTGATTGCATTAATTAATTAAATTAAATATGGCAAGTCAAATTGTAGTTGAAAAAAAATAATACTTTTTACCTTTTACTGCAATACTCATCAAATTAAATAGTAGTCTATTTCATGTTTTAAAAAATTATATATTCTTCTTTATAGATGTTATGAGTTTATGAATTACATTTAGACAGTTTGAAAAAAAAAAGAAAATAATTATTAGTAGAACTAATTTAATGTATAACCAATTTATACTATTTAAAAAAGATGGATAATTCTTTTTGCACCAACTGATATCATCAATGACAGCTAATGAACTGAAAGAAATATACATGCATACATGCTCAAAAATAAAATGGCTTAAAATGCATTTGGCAGTCTTAATATCATATTTCATTCTTTCTTGTTTATAAAAATAGTTTTAATCAGTTTGTTTAATTGTTTTGGATTATGGTTGTAAAACATGGTGCCAGTTCTTAAAATGTTCAAAAGACACAGATGTATATGGGAAAAAATAATGACAAAGAAAGATTATGTAGTTAAATAAATGAATTCAAATCTAAAAGAAACCATATACTAGGGCATTTCTCAAATGGGTGCTTGTAAAAGACTTTCTTTGAGGTTAAAAGATAAAGACATTTTTAAGTATTACTATAGAAATAAAGTCTTTAAAATACATATTAAAAGTCTTTCTGCTGAAGTGGGCTATTAATGATTGAAATATGTAGAATGAGCCATGGATATAATGTTCAGTGCTAAACATAAGCTATTGATTAGGTTCACTTTGGCAAATAGTAAAATAGTTTTTACATATGAATGCCATCTGTGAATAAACTGTCAGCAAATATTAGTAATAAGTACCTATTTATTTTCTTGTAGAAAATGATATTTACTCATCAAAAATTATGCCATATTTTTGATACAAAAAATGCTTATTGCTGTGAAAGTCAATAATTATTCAAAGACTAGATGGTGTTTCAACTCGGGCTATAATGACTATCTTTTTTTTTGTGCTTATTTGTTCATTTATTTATTTTTTCATTTTCACTTTATTATCAAAAGTTTCTTAAGATAACAAATAATTTCTCTGCAATTAATGTGGCCATGCCATTATGCATTTGCATGATCATATTTGTATCATTTAATTATATTCAAATAAATTAATATTTCATTTATATGAATATGTAACATTTGCAACACTCTTGAAATCAAGAAACAGTAATAGTTTTACAGACTTCACAGACATTGAGAGTTATTACTTGTATTCTTCCATTATTCAATACCTTTATTTAACTTAGAAATTCTGGTTACTTATTTGGGTCAAATCTCATAACCAATTTTATTACATTTTTATCAAACAGATTTTTTTCAAATTTTGTATATTTGTTAGTGATTAATGAAAACACAATATTTCAGGGTTATCCAGGTTAAAAGTATTGAGGAGTTATATTTTAAACCACATTGAATCAGTTTGTTGAATTTCACATCTAATTCACTAAAAAGTTAATTAATAGAAAAAAAGAAATAAAGGATGTAATCTTAATTTCTATTGGATATAATCTTAATTTTTATTGGATGAAATCTTCATTTCTATTGGATGTTTGACTAAAACTTGCTATTGATTACTCAAGTTTATGACAGGTGGCAGAAGAATTAAGGCATAAGTAGATTTTGCTTCAGAAAACCATTGTAAAATCAAAGGTTATGTGATATTTTTGATATTTCTGAATAAAATACCACTAAAATCATAAAACAATTGGATCTGCTCTTCAGATCGCTGAATATAGTTGTATTAAACTAAAAGATACATCTTCAATGCATTATGCATGTGAAGTAGATGAAGAACTATACTTTCTAATGTAAATATTGGAATATGGTTTCACAATAGAAAAAGATCTTGTTTACACTATCAAAATATGTCAAACATGTTTTAGAGAGGTTCAATATCAATTGCTTTATGAAAATGATATGACTGACAGTAGAACACAATGGATATCTAGAGTTAAAGCAGAATATTTAAAAAAATATTTTCTGCAAAAAAGGTTAAATATAGCATTAAAAGATGCCAGAAAATGTGCTAAAGGATCTTCAATTAATATGTGTGAATGTGGTCAACTGATTAATCTGTATACTTATCACAAAACATTATATATTTTGTATCCTTTGTTTTGGAAATAAGATGTTCATATTGTTTGCGAAAGTCTAACAATGAAATATAGTACCCCTCCCTCAACTTCCATTCTAGAAGCAATATACATCTTAATTCTTACCTGCTATAGATATAAAATTGATAAAGATGTATTTTGTTGATTGTTTCTAATAAATGCTCAAGTAATTAGTTACTGATCCTTGTTTTTGATTATGCCATTAGGATGCCAGGAAATTCACTGGATAAATCTGAAGAAGTGAATTTTTTTTGCACGTTATCCAAGTAATGATTTAGAAAGTTCAATTATGGAATTCTGATTATCACCTGGGAATTATTGATTTTTTTTGTCATTGTTTAAAGTTTTATTGTATCCTAAAAAAACATCTATATATTTTGCTCATCAAGATTAAATAGATGACGAGAATTTTTCCTCTAATCTTACTATAATTTTTAATTTAGAATGTCAATGTAAATGATGAAAAAAAATTCACGAAATGTCCTGAATAATATTAAAAAAGAAAATTGTAAATGTTGGGCTAATTATTATTATTTTTTCATAGGTCATAGCATCGGCCAGGAGGCGAACCTGCAACAACCGTCTGAACCTTCTGCTTGCTTGCAAGGCCGCTGCTCTGACATCTCGGCTAACAATGCTTGACGGGCTTATTATTTTATTATTATTTTTAATCCAAATTAACATCAGAAAACCCAAATGACTAAGTTATTGGTATTAAAACAGGCAAAACTCTCTATATGTATTGCCACTCAGTGCAATCAATGGATGCCAGAAGGCTTGTGCATAAAATTCCCATCTAGTGCCTACTCATCCAATATCCCCAGAGCAGTTTTTGGCTTGTGGCCTTCATCACAGTTATGTGCAAGCCTAAGAAATGGTGATCATATGATGTTAGTTATTGGTCTGAATACTAAAGTAGTCAACATTTTATTTAACTTTTGTAAAAAAATAGTTATTGTATTTTAAGTGCAACACAAATGATTTCTTTTTTGTCCAATAGCATAACAGAGTAAAATTCAAAGTCTTATTGATATTTTCACTGCAAAGCTTCAATTAAAAAACTTCTACATATTTTAGAAACAGCTAAATTTTCACCTGTATTAATTTTATAGTTTATAGCATTGGTATTTTCTTTTGACTGGATTTTCTTTATACTTAAAATTTGGTGGTTGAACCGAGCATAAAAATAGAATTCTTATAAGATTCCAAATTTGTTCTTTCCCAGATTCAATTAGCTGGATCTTATGAGCTACGATCAGAATCTAATCAACATATTCAGGACAAACTATGGTTGTTGTGCTCATCTGCTTCATAATTGAAATTTATCAGTCACTGATCTTTGTAAAAATATACTAAAGATCTTAATGGCGACACCAGTGAATCTGTCTCCTGGTTGAAATCTCTATAGGTTTCTTTATGATATCTTCATCACATGAACATCATATCCTATGCTTACACACATTGTTAAAAGAGTATGTGATTTCTTTTTTGGAGTCAGGAATCTCTCAGCCACTATGACCAGTGAAACCTGTTAGCCACTTTACCTTTACTTTCCATTTCCTGCCTCAGTTTTTCCATATTCTTCTCTATTCTGCTCCATCTCATTTCCACAACATAATCTTTATCAACTCCATGATATCTAAATCCCCCTTATTTTTTTCAAACCCAGCATAAAAACAAAGAATCCACTTTCTGTATAATCACTTTATTTATATTTATTCTTCCACAATTTCATTATTTGTACCTTTCGGCTTGCAGTCATTTAAATTCAATCAACAAATGACTAATATTTTCTATGCTTTCCTTACACAACTTCTGACTAAATCACTCACATTTTTCCATTTATGTGTACATTTCCTTGTTGCTAAAGATCCTGTTCAAGTCTTAAACAGTAAACTATTTTCCTTGCTATTATCATAAATTAATTCACACGCAATATTCTGCTTCCTTCTACATATACTTAAACTCTTTTTACTCTCCATACTAGTGCTCCATCTCTCCAATTCCCTATTTTTTATTAATTCATCTATTCTTCTATGCCATTCCTTGCCACTATAACATTCAACAATTCTTCTAACACTATCATCCCACCTTTTGTATAAGTATATTAACATAGATTATTTACCCAAATCTTCTGCATACCATACTACCTTTCTCACCTACCCTATTGTCTTCCCTTTACTCATAACCCAATTAAATACTATTTTAGTTATTCTCTTATTATCCTTAAACTACAATCTACTGAACATTTTCATCTTGCTTTTTGCATCTCTCCTATAAAAACTTGACAATCCCATTTCTCCTTGAATTGCTTCCTTTACCATCCCTATATCTGCATCTAACACATGTCTTCTTACTTCTCTTTGTACTTTTTCTAAGTAATGTAACACATCTTTAATAATACATAACACATCATTACCATATAGTAACCCTACTACTGCCACTCTCTTCCATACAATTCTAGCTACATCATGTTTATTATATGAAAACAGTTAATTTCTTTATCAGTCTCTTTCTTTTGTTTGCTTCATTTATCAATTTTTTTCCCATTCATCCAAGCAATTTTTCTGACTACGTAAGATGATTCCCAAATAGTTATACCTATTCACCGCACTTATAACTTTATATTCTCCAATAAAAATTCGTTGTCTTCTCTTTCCTTGGTATTAATCATTATTACTTTTGCTTTTTAATCCCTAAATTTAATCCCCATCTCTTTACTCACCCTTGTGCATGTTCTCAGCATAACTTCAATATCTTCCCTTCTTTCTGTGCACAAGAAGAAATCTCCATACAGTAGTGCCACCTATTTCAAGCCTTGGTAATCAATGAATGCATGAATGTTTGTGCAAGAAATCCCTATTTAATGCTTACTCATTCAATATCCCCAAACTACAGAAATATTATTCATTAATTGGATAATCTCTGATCAAATGAATGACTAATAAAAATTATTAATATACTTCCAGTTGATTAGGCTAAATAAACATGGATGAAAGAACTTCAAAAACAAGCCAGTCATAGCACTGCACTACCTGGTAATAAAGCAGATTTGACAAATAAAAGAATAGTTGAATATGATGAGGTATAAGCAAATGGTGATGAGAATAATTTACTTTTTATGAAAACTTCAGCCAAAACGTCTATGAAAATTAATGGTATTTTTTTGGTGATAGCCAAAATAAAACAATACAATGTACTTTAGGAGAACAATGTGGTAGAGATAACTGAAAATCAATAGTATTTTTTAGGAAGCTGCTGTAAATGATGGTATTTTATTATGGTTTTTGATATTTTAATAATTGAACCAACTAATATATTTAATAATTAAACCAATTTTGTGGAAAATCAAAAATTTGAAAGAAAATAACATTTAAAAATTTGCTTATATATAAGCTGTAGTGTTTTGTAAAATAGCAGACATGTTTGTGCACTCCAGAAAAAACTAGAATTTATTCATAAGGCTGTTTTTAGATCGCGCTCTGATAGCTGAGGAATTTAATTAGTGCATTGACATAATGGCGATTGACAATTCCTAGAAATATTTGCTAATTACAAATGTTTCTAGATAAGAGATGTTACCTTATTGGTCAGTGCATTGATTGATCGTTGCAGTTGTCAGAGAGCGATAAGAAGACTGGGTAACATCTAGCACTGTAACATAGAGAGCAGTCAAGCAGTATTGAGTAAGCAGTATTTAAGTGGAGATATCTCGCATCAGTGCTGGCGGTTAATGATCAGCACCCAGTGGAAATGTAGTTCACGGTTGTAGCTGAAAGAGACTGCAGTGAAGATATTGAGAGCATTCATTGGAGAGCTTTGTTGCAGACCAATTCGTTGGAGAGCTTCGTTGCAGACCAATTCGTTTGGAGAGCTTCATGGCAGACCAATTTGTTGGAGAGCATTCATTGCAGACCAATTCAGCAGAGAGATTGCAGACCAATTCATTGGAGAGCTTCATTGCAGACCAATTCGTTGGAGAGCATTCATTGCAGACCAATTCATTTGGAGAGCTTCATTGCAGACCGATTCGTTGGAGAGCACTCATTGGAAAAGAACAGCGTGGGAATTGTATAACGTTATTTGCTGACCGCACAGTATGACTTGCAGTTATAACATTGGCACAGTTGTAAGTGCAGATTAAACATAAGCTCTAGATGTATCCATGTGTATTGCAGTATGTTTGATTCATCAATTAAACTGAAGTAATTGGCTATCTATATATATATACTGAATAATGATAAAGATACGTGGAAGAGATTGTGATCTAAGCCCATGGATGAGTGCTGGTTCAGCAATGAAATGTGTATTTTGTCATACAGCTTTTTCATATGTCTTTGATCATATGGTTTTAATTATATGATTACACTTTTCTGCAAAGTGCTAAAAGTTGATAGAAACCAATCCCTACCACGCTTGAGAATGATGTAATATAAATCACACTAGAGAAATACTGTGCATTATTTCATTCTATGTATTATTAAATAATCATAAATTTTTAAAAATTTTAATTAAACAGGTGTGACTACCTTCCAGTAAGTTATGCCAAATCAGATTTTTAAAAAAGCTATGGTTATTTATTATTACATTTACTAAAACTAATATTTCATCTAATTCAGAGGTTGTTAAAAGTACAACTTGTTTTTCATTCTCTGTTTATACTAATGATGACTTCAGATTATTTAATCTATACATAAATTAAAACAATAGACAAAATTCACACTATAATTTAAAACGATGTCAAAAAGTAAGCATATATGATAAGAGAGCTTAAAAGAGTCGATGATACCATGTTCTCTTTCAATTGCTGTTGAGTCACTATAACTCAATGAGATATAGTTACTTCCGTTTCAATTATATAAGTATTTTTGAGAAATTTTCATTTATAATTAATATATAAATATTCTTATATAATATATTGTATAAGCACTCCTTTTGTGTATTATCTTCTTGTATCTTCTTTATAACATAAGCGCGTCTTTTTATTCAGTTTTTTACGTGTATAATAATAGGAACGCAATTTTTATTTATAATTACCACCGTATTTCATTTCTATAAGTTTATAAAAATAAATGATATATAACTGAAGGCGCTTTTATAATCAACAATGTTTCAATAATATCTAAACAAAATGCACTTTACAGAAAGATGATCTACTTATACAGATTCCAAAGGCCTTTTTCATAAAAACGGTGATATATAAGCTATTAAAAGGATTTCCATGGCATTTGATCACATGATTAGTAAGAGCCATAGGTTATCTCTTATCTGTTACAGTTTTGTTTTTTTATTTACAACTGACAAGGAGATTTCAAAATCAAAAATTCAATCATATTACTAAAAATTTAATCTGGAAATAACGAAGCCTGTGAGACTGCCACCTGGGGGTTGAATTAGAAATGCAATCAATCATAATATTAATCTTTTTTAGGAATAAACTTCAGCTTTTAAAACTCTAAATTAGAAAATACACCCTAGGAGTTAGAATATGACAGAAAATTATATTCTCGAATGCTGTGTTTTACATTCGCAAATTAATCTACTCGATTTATTTACAAGTTTTAAAATAACATTTGTGTGTGCGCGCGTGTTTAAATGTGTATGCTATATTTTTACATCAATTGTTAAAATCAAAAGACTGCAATATTTATAAGGTAACTGGGGATTTATATGACTTTCTAAATGTCTTCATTCTGTAAAAGACAATGGAGATTTCTATTGACACTAACCAAATATATATATATTGTTTGGTAATGACTGATTACAAAATTCCAGTTACGATAATCTATATCAATGCCATTTCCATATTTACGAAATCATGTAGTGTTGACAGAGATATCCACTATGTGTCATTTCTTCGCAAGACTTATTCAAGTTTTAGATAGTTAATAAAAAACAAATTATAACGATAAGTATAATTTTTATTATATGATTTATCTTATAGCATCCATTTCGAAGCTTTATTTTAAATACCAGTGATAGCTTCATAGAGATTAGTTTAAGCCCAGGCTGATTCATCAATTAATCCATATCCATATATTGTATTTCAAAAAGTATTATTACAATAATCATATGCCAAGACAAACTTCTCCAAAAAATGAGTGTTTAAATAAATTGTAGTTAAAATTCTTTTTCTACTTACCGCATGATAACAGTACTGGTGAAGTAAGACATCACAAACCTGTTTCAAGTTAATTCTAGATTTGACATGAGTCTTGTGTGATAGACATCCAGAATGGATGTTACACATTGTTCAAATATATCCACATTTCCACCTCAAAGCTTGTTGTGTTTCATAAGTGTAAATCTACCTCAAGTAATTGGTTTCAAAATGTATAAACACCTCCTTTCTTACAATGCACACAATTAATCCCACATCCAGAGCTAAACAATATGGATATTGTTCACATAGAGGCAAAACTTTCCATACAGTAATGTCACTCAGTGCAAACCAGTGTAATCAATAGATGCAGGAAGGTTTGTTCATAAAATCCTTATCTAATGCATACTCATCAATATCCCCAGACTAGTTTCTAGCTTGTGGCTTTTATTAGTTAGAAGCCTTGGATCTGAGAGCTGCCTCTGTGTAAACAGCTTGTGTAAGCATAAAGAATAATGATCATGTGATGTTTAGTGATGAATATTGATCCATTATATTTGATAATAATCAGCATGGCATACTCAAAAGAAATAATACAAAATGGTTTAACGTGTATTTATATTCCTAAAATTTTTATCCAGGAATAAGATGAACAAAACTTAACAATTGATTTGCATATTACAATTATTACTGTATCAAATTTAATAGCAAATTTAGATTAGAAAAACATCCCATGTGATTACAGACTGTACAATTATACATGCCATCAAAACTATTATATTTATTCTTTAGGACAACATATAAAATGAGATATTATGGATTTATCATATATTAGTATATCTAAATATGTTAGTATTTGTAAAAATTGCTTATCAAATAAATAAAAAAAAAAGAAATAGCAATAACAAGAAAGGTGAAAATATTCATAGTTTCCATGGTGATTAGCAATAAGATAGTTCCATCTTAAAAAGTATGTGAAAATCAGATTTGTTAGAAAACAATAGCCTGAAGAAAATTGTATTTATTGTGCCTAGAAACTAGTTTGGCGATATTAGATAGGACAGTAATGGATGAGGATTTATTAAGCACTATTATATGACATATATTGATTACTAAAGTTTACACTAGGTGGCACAATAATGTGAGAGAAAAATAATTTGCTATTGAACATTATATATAGGTAAAAAAATCTCTCTAAGTCCTTCACACAAACCTGAAAAGAAAAATACAATGCTCACAAGATGATTAACTGCCTGATGGTAATAATTTTTTTAGTTATTCTTTCTTATTTTACTTTCTAGCTAAATAATAATTTGATACTGAATACTGAGCATAATTGGATGGATATCTGGATTAGCTATGAGATGGCCATTAGTTGACATTTTTAGGCTACCAAAAACTTTTCATGCTGTATCTAAATTTTATGCCTGTTTTGACATGGCAAAAGGGTGTTTTAGTAAATGCTATAAATTCTATATAATATTTATATATAATTTAGAAGAGATCAAAGTGGTTGAGATTAGCTATAAGCTTTAAATCAGAAAGGAATATTATAAACTTCCATCCTGCTGTTTCAATCTACATTGCTCTATGAATAATAAAAAATAATAAATAGTGCAAATTTCTTCTTTCTTTATTTTGAAGTGTGATATATGTAATATATAAGGTATATGAGCACAGACTTTCACATGACCCACCACTCTCCACTCTATCTAATAACACTGATACACTTAAACACATATATGTTGAAAAGATAAATAATCACCAATATACGTATTTCATGCTAAACTAGCAATCATCAGTTGGTCCAGATTATCATCTCTACACATATATACTACAAGTGCTCAGATATATATTAAGATAGACAATCTTCATACTTTAGTGGACAGGCTTCAATCTACTCCACACTCCAACTCTTCAACCATCCATCCAATTGAAAATCTGATGATATAGTAAATTTGATTAATTTCCTAGAGAAAATAACTACCTTTTTATGGTACTCTCTGTAAGTAGCATGCATTAATATAAGAAATTAATGTTTTTTTTACTAAGAAACCAGACTCTGTCTTTTGAAGGATACCTGATTATATAGATACAATTATAAAATATGTGGATAATATTACAAAACTCATCCAGTATAATTGTTTCAAGGTAATATTAAAAGAATTTCCAAAATATTGAGAAATCCATTTCAAATAAACAAATATTCTACTTAATAATGTATGTCAGCTAGAAAAATACATTTAAATATCTAACCATATCTATAATATTTTTAAGAATACTGTCAAATATATCCAATATGAAAGTAAGTAATCAACTAAGTTATATTACATTAAATAAATAAAAAAAGCTTTTAATTTTGCCACTTAGCTCCAATCATTAAAGTCATAATTAAAGAAGATTAAACTAATGATATGCAGTTCATATAATAATGGTATGGAACTGAATGAATCAGGGGTGATGCATCTCACCATCATTCCAAACAATACTATCATTTGTCAAGGGGCATGAATCAGCATTAGAAGTTACTGATAAGCAACATATATGTTATGTACAGAGTAGCATCACCATAGTCAACAACTATCCCTTGTGAGTCAAATTAAAAGAACCACATTATAAATCTTAGGCTAAGCATCTAATCAAGACCAAACTTAAGGCACAATATAAAAGCAATCAATATTTTTCCGCATGCACATACATAAGTGCTAAAATAATTACATTAATAAATATACCAAAAATACTGGAATCATTGTATCATTGCTAATCATCATCAATTCTCTGAGCCATTAGATACCATGAGTGCATTTGCCATGAATCAACTAATAACAAATCTATAAAGTAAAATGAGTGGACTTCAAAGGTTATTTTACTACCTTTGCACCATTCAAATAATTCTAAAGAGGACTATCTAGATGTTCAAATACATCTGTATCCACACACATATATGAAATACTGTTATTGTCCAAAATTAACTTTGAATTATGAGAATCGTAGTAACTGTGATTATGAAGAAGAGAAAATATATTGCTGGAATAACTTAAATAATGATTAACAATTTTATTACATAAAAATAATAATAAAAAATCAAAGATTTGAAAAATACTTTAGATATAGATATATCATTCTGATTTTCACTTATGTAGATTAAGCAATTACATTTACAAAGGTATATAAATAAATGGTTTATTTAATATATATATAAAATAATTCCAGTGCATAACGCTATACTGAAATAAATATACAAATATTAAGCAATTAAATCATCCCACATGATTAAGAAATCCAGTACTGCCCTCATGTGGGATGATTTAATTGCTTAATATATATATATATATATTAGGTATATGGTTTATTTAATATATATATATATATATATATATAAGCAAACATATGCATATGTGATAAAATAAAATATCTAAATAACTATTAATCTAATAAAAGATTATTCTCTTTTAATATAGTACATAATGGATAATCTTAAATATATATAAGTACATATCTAGACATGCACACAACATTATGCATTATAATATTCCACTAATATCTTATTTATCATAATAAATTTAATTAGAGATCATTTGAATCCAGACTTTCAAACTTCCTTCAGCCTTCCATTTTATCTTATATATACTGATACACATAACCATATAAACATCACATGATCACCATCATGAGTGACACTACTGTAGGGAGAGTTTTGACTGTTTTAACATGTAACCACATGAATGTGAAAAAGAAAAATGACATAATCTGTGAACTTATTCTATATTAACAATACATTAAGGATTAAATGTTAACATATAAATAATATGTGCTATTAATTTTAAATTTTCATTTAAAATTATTTTTAACTGTATTTTGTTTACCTATAAATGGAGATGCATTTCTTATTAAAAACTCTTTTGTCTATCAATTATTTTTTTCTAAGTCTAAAGACATTTATGAGTCACAGGGCAATTCTAAGAAAGTGCTTCAATATTTTATCCTTTGGAGACTTTTATTCCTTCTCTGGAAGTTTTACTGGTTATTTTTCTTCTTGAACTTTTTTTTCTCATTACTTTCTAGATAATTTATTCAACAGTTGTTTATTATCATTATAATAGAAAATCTTACTGTATAGAAAAATTAAATATTATTTTTTTGGACAGCAGAAATAAATTTTCATTAATTTGCAAAGTTAAAGTTAAAGTAAATATATCAATATATTTTATTTACCAATCAGGTTTTTTTTTTGTTTTTATTTCATACTTATCATCAAATAGATATCATGCATGGTCAATATGTACATGGCTGGTAGTAATTTCTTTCATTTGTACTTCTTATACATATATAAAGCAGAGTATATGAATAATATATAACACTAGAATCTTAGGATCAGTGGGCTGGTTTTTGCACAGCACTGGAGTCTCCAGGTGAATAATGCTGAATATACTCAATTCAGTTCAGCTTTGACAATTTGATGGGTTTCAGTCAGTCAAATGGTCTAGTAGATGCATAGGGGCTATACATCACAGAAAAGACATTTATTACTTCTATGTGAGTTCAAATCCACATACATAAAACTAAAAGCTGTCTTTATGCATTTTCTCCACTTTAAAAATTTAATAATAATCAGTTTATCTGCTCCACCCATTTATAAACATATAAAGGAATCTAAAAATGGTAATTAAGTATTTTCCATATTGACTAATAATTTAATTATATCATCCTAATTTTCAATATACATTTATTAAAACTAATTAGTTATTTTTAAAATTTTTTTAATTAAAACAGATTACAGGATTAAGGTAGACAAAAAAAACAACACTTTTTTTAAAAAAAAATTTTCTTGGTTTCATTGCAATATTTTATATTTTTGTTCAAATTAAAAAAGTTAAATAAATTTAATAAAACTACCTATATTAACTCTCTTGCAAGTTGTCATTCTCTTTTGTTCTCTGTTGCTGTAGATGTTCAACATTAAAATAAATTCCAAATATTCATATTTTATTTTTGAAAGTATTACAAAATCAGATCACAATCAAAACAAAATGTCTCATATGTCATTATTATTTCAAAAATCAACAAAATCTTTGTTACATGACATTTATTTTTAAAATGTGAATGAATAAATATTTATTTATCTTAAATCTAATGAATTATGTTTTAAAAGTTTAAATTTTTAAATATTTTTGTAATATTATAATATTTTCACACTTGCTGGTATAACTGCATTGATTATGCAGGAAACTAAGCTTGTAAATAGCTTCAGAGTAAATTTTCCTTGACTAAAAGTATAACATTCTATTTTTAAAAGTAAAATATTTCCATTCATAATAAATTAGTAATAGTTAAAGCACAATTATTGTACAAAAATAATTTTGAATTGTAATAATTTTACAAATAAATATATTTTTAATTATTTATACTACTTTCTTCAAACAATGTCATAAAAATTACTGATGACAAAAGATGTGTCACAGTCAGAAGTAAACCCTCCTTTTCTTACTTGTTTTTTGATTTTTTGAACATCTATGGAATTTCCTTCAGAACTAAAATTTTACATTGAAATATATATAGAAAAGAAGCATGTATTTAAAAATAGAGCTTGCAAAAATTCTCAATAGATGGTGTATTTGATTTTAAATAATTTATAGTATTTTAAATACTACAATTATTATTTAATCATTATATTATTATTCCAGTGTATATATTTTAAATAAATATTTACAGTAAATTTTAGTTGTATTTTTATATTGGACTATTTCCAACATCTAATATGCATACTGAATATCTTTAGAAAAGATTAACTTTATTTAAATATTACAAATACATTTCACTGTTAGTAATAGCAAAAAAACAGGTTAGTATATGCACAATGTTTTAAGAAGTATTACTTTCCCCTCTTCCTCAGGTATTTCTGGTTTGACCAGTGGCAGTACTAACATGGGATTCAAACCTGTACTCTTAGATTCTTGTGTATTGAATTTTAAGATAAAACTCTAACCAACTGAGCCATTCTGCCAGGCCAGCAGCACTTAACAGAGAAAGAAGAATAATACCTCTCAAAACATATATTAACCTGTTTGATGTGCTATTACTAACAGTTTAATGTATTTGGAATATTTAAATAAAGTTAAATTGTTCCAAAGACATTCAATACACATATTAGATGATGGAAATAGTCCAATATAAAAACACAACTAGAACCCCCATCATCACAAACATTCAGGAAAACACAGTAAATTTTGTTTGTATACAATTCTACTTTTTCTTCCAAACTTGCACACACACATTATTATGCTGTATGATGTAAGATCCATTTTGCCTCAATATAAAACATATATGCAAACTTAAAATATTAATTATATTTGTTATAAGCCACTATATACTGAATCAGGCTACTTAAGGGATCTAAATGTAAAGATAGTGAAATAACCATATTATGTAATTGTTAATTGTGAATAGCCATTAAGCTGTGCACAATCAAAAGTAATTATTGTAGTGTTATAAATTAAGATGTTGGATCTTGAAAATCTAGATACTATTTTCAATACAAATAGACTTTGTTTTTTTCTATATTCTTTATTTTATTGATTGTAGTCACTTAAGAGAGCTTATGGTCCATATTCTATGAGCCATTCATACCACTGGTTATCTCCAGGAAATAACTGACAATAAGATCATGTGTTTATTAACCACATTTCAATAATTTAATTATGATCACATGAATTCAGATTCCAATTTTTCTGCCTCTTTTGCAGAAGCTATTAGTATTTAGAAAGCAAAGATGAATCCTGAACTGTGAGTTTTGTTAAGGATATGGTGCAGAAAATGTTTGGATATCTACTTGGGAATTACATTGTCTACCATAAAAAATGGAAGAATTTGGGGGAAAAAGGTCTAAAATAGCTTTACTCAATCTGGTTTGAGTACTCTTGAAAGGTTGTTTATGAAATCAATAAAATAATCATAAATAATGATTATATATATCCTACTATTATTTCCAAGACCATGTACTTTTAGGATCAGTAATTCATTCTTTTTAAGCCAAAAGGAATAAAAGTTCTAAAATCAGGAAATGCATATAGGTTCAGTATAGTCTATTATAGTTTATTATAATTTAAACAAATTTATTAGTTAGCAATGTAAATAATGATTTAAAAAGGTAAGAAAGTGATCTCAAACTAAAAAAAACATGTCAATTTGCCAATATGTGTCATGTAAATAATAAATATTTAATCAATTGTATAATGAAATAATAAATACATTATGAAATTTTCAATAAAGCTTTGTAAATACTCTAAGATATTTTTTAAAAACAAATTATAATCATTGTTTTCAGCCTTTGATATTCCATTATGAAATGAATATCTGCTAGAATTTTTCCAATCTAAAATTTCTCTTGTCCATATCATTCCAGATTTTTTTAAAATTTTATCCATCCACTTATATTAAGTTTCTTTCTAAATCCTTTTAAGTAATACACAGGTTTATTGTACTATAAGGAAAAAGTTTTATTGGGATAATTAAAAAAAAAAACATAGAACACTAAGCTGTCTTGAAATAGTGACACACACTGCCATTTGGGAAGGAATAAAATCTAAAAAATATTTTAAAACAATTATTTAACAACGAATTGATTAACAATAAATAAAAGAAATTGACATGATAGTATAAAATTTTAAACAATCATGTTATCAAAAAATATATTGTTTCATAAAATTATATTAACCAGTTGATTTCTATTCATTTAATTCATTAAGTTTTCTTTAAAACAACTAAGAGTTGGAAAAACAATATTTTCAAAATCAAAGATAACGATCTCAGACTTAGCTTCCAAAAATTTAATTTAAATTTAAAAAAATTAAATTTCAAAAAAGAAAAAACTCTTTCATAATTTTAAGAAAAACTTAAATGGATTTAAAAAAGTATATGTTTCACAATTTGAACATTAATAAAAATATTTAAAATTATCAATTCTTACACACACAATATTACTTTTATATAAGAATTTTTTATTTATTTTGCTATTAATAAAAATAGAGGGTGCACACAAAAATATGTTTAACATGGTTTAATTCTTTTGTGGATTTCTTCTTTCCAATTATAATTTTCAACTGAATTTTCTTCTTGAGGGCTTCTACACATAAACATGATTAATTTGTATTTTTTCTGCAATATTTCCAGGTTAAAAGTAGCAAGATTTATTCATTTATTTCCACTAAAATTTCAAGATGACACTAATACATACAGAGATTCATGCACTCAATTGAAGACATAGTTGCAGATTACCTTATGGTGTAACTTTTCTACATTTTATTGCGGTGAAGACAGTTACATGAAAGAAGATGAAGCCTAGCTTTTAGCTAACTTAGCACATGGTTTTAATTGTAAAAACCATATTATAATTAAACTCATAGTATGTAAAAGCTTGGTTAAGCTTCTGCTATTCTTTATAGCAGTTTAAGTAACATTTCTATTTTTTCTTCTTTAATAGCTGAATTTAAGACTTGACAGTTCCTTTCAACAGTTAAGTTAAGAATTATTGTTTCTTATCAGACCCCTGGATCTTTTAACTTATTCACACCCCTATGGTTTTTTTCTAGAACAATCCTGTCTATAAACTAATCACAATTTGTCCTCAATATGACAATTTTTATAATAACCAATTAGGTAAATTATTTACAAACACAATTGTTCAGCCATTCCCCTCCTTAAATTGTGACATTGGAAAACAAATCAAGAATTTAAATTAACATCATAAACATCTTGACATTCCTTTTTAATTAAAAAAATTCTTGCAAAAAGAAAAAACAAGATAATTGGTTAATTATAAGATGTGATATGTTGGACTATTTCCATCATTTATGAGTGAATGTTGAATGTATAGAAAATTTTAAACTTTATTTAAACTTTCCAAATGCAAACAACTTGTTAGTAATAACACACAAATAGACAATACAGGTTATTACTAACAAGTTGTTTGTATTTGGAAAGTTTAAATAAAGTTTAAAATTTTTTACACATTCAACATTCACTCACAAATGATGGAAGTAGTTCAACATTAGACATCTTATAATATACCATCATTATAAACCTTCAGACATATAATTGGTTAATTACACTGATTTGATTTTTTGCAATGAATAACAATAAAGAGAAAAGAAAAAAAACAATGCTTACTAATTAAAATAAAATTTACCAAAAGTATTAAAATCTTATTTTTTTAAAAAAAATACTATTAAAAATAAAACTTTATCTCTCTTTTAAGGTTTACAATAGGTATGTAGATGATGTTTTTGTTTGCAGAAATACCAATACTATAAATTTTCTTGTAAAGGAATTAAATAATTTGAATGGTTTGAAATGGAATATTGAAAAAGGAACAAGACAAATGTATTTAAATTTAATTATTACAGAAATCAATAGTATGTTAAGTTATAAATTAATAATCAAACTATTGCAAAAAAGAGATATAAATTGTAAATCAAAAGTACCAATTATGCATAAAATGGCAAGTTTTGGATATTTTTTGTTTAGTAATGAAAAATTATGTCATTACCAGTGTGATAAATTAAAAAATATTGTGATATTTGCCAAGGAATTGCTTGAAGTTGATTATAAGACTGAACAGTTTAACAATACTTTATGTCAATTTAAAAAGAGTTATATTGATTTAAAGAAATTGAAGATTGATAATAAAAATGAATGTGTTTAATGTTTCATTTTGTGTTAGAAATAACATTAATAAGTTAGTGAATAATTCTAAAAATGTCATACCTGTCAAGCAAAAAAGTAATGTTATGCATCAAATTATTTGTGGATGTATATTTGCATATATAGATGAATTGAGGTGCAATAGTGAAAAAGAATTAAAGGAGCATGAATTGTTGTACAAGCATGTGAAAAGTAAAAATGATAATGATTTAATGACTGCTTTCGTTTTTTTGGATCATGAAAGGACATGCAAATATAAATTTAAGCTTGATACTGAAAGTGTTAAGATTTTTCATTAAGAGAAAAACCATAATAAAAAAAAAAAATTAAGGATAGAATTTTAATAAATATAAATAAAATGAATATAATTAATAGACAAGCTCCTGATATTAAAATTCAGGATTCATGGAATTTGAGTTGATGATGTTTGCTTCCATTATGTTTGTAGAATTTTTTGAGGTGGGGGAGATTGAGTTAAGAAATTAATTGAAAGTACTTCTGCAGATTGAAAGACTGTATATAATAGTTAATTACCATTATATTTATTATTTTTACTGTTATTACAATAGTTTTTAATTAACAGATAATTTATTTGTATATACATGATATTATTAAAATGTAGTCTGAATATTTTTTTTTAAACAAAATGACAACAATATCTATACACATTATTTTATACCAAATTTCATTTCAGATTTAGTCTTCCTATTTGAAGACCTAACAAATAAATATATTAATCATTTAT
The DNA here is from genome assembly GCA_028023455.1 of Epiperipatus broadwayi. Classification (NCBI taxonomy): domain Eukaryota; kingdom Metazoa; phylum Onychophora; class Udeonychophora; order Euonychophora; family Peripatidae; genus Epiperipatus; species Epiperipatus broadwayi. The sequence goes on along the minus strand of JAQFVV010006217.1, from coordinate 1,850,190 downwards.
ATTACTAATTTAATCAAAAACTAATGTTTATTTGAGAGAAGTTATTGTATCTACAGAGAATGAAAATAAATAAATAAATAATTTTGTATGTTTTATATCAGTTGCTATTTTTTTGAACAAATTATTCATAAAAATTGATAATTTTCTCTGCTGTTTATTATGCCAAATTTCCAAGATTATTACTATATGTTTTTAAATAATTGGATAAAACTATAGTTTTTTTTTAAAAGAGATAAAAATTGAGC